>VOPJ01013905.1:0-11774 GCA_014673585.1 Semibalanus balanoides
ATCATTGGAGAGCGGGATTCTCCTGCAATGGTGACGTCACGGCTACGTCACAACTTGAACCCCCCTGGCCATGACACCCCCCTGATAGAGTTCAGTGCAAGGCCGTTCAGTGGCCGCACGGTATATAAAATACTCTGAGTGGCCGTTCACTGTCAGCAAGAACGACACCGTCAGTGTGTAATCGTAATGTGTATTTATCATTTATAATGTACCCTAGCTTCATTAATCCTTATAGCTTATAGAGTTCAGCCAGTTTATGTACGGTATGTACAATGCAGACCATGTATTTGGTCCTCTTCATTGACACCACCCGATGTCGATGCGCCCGGCGAATAAATCCCTCGTGAAAACAGCTAGTGCTAGTAGCAATATTTTCAGTCGACATCAACATTAGGGTGACAATCTTATGAATGGTGAAAAAAAAAGTTTCGAATTTGCATCGGGACCCCCCACAAAATGTGATAATGATAATAACCATGTACTCAAAATATCATTAAAAAATAGTCATATTTAGAGGTTGTGCAACGACTTCAAAGTTTTCCCATATAGTCGTGTGCTTGTGTATCTGTATGTGTGTGTGTGTGTGTTAGGGTGATAATTATTTTGTGAAATTCAGAATTTGTATTAGGACGCTTCCGCAATATGTGATACTACTAAATACAACATCAACTATAAAATTATTTAGAAAAATATTGATATTTAGAGGTAGTGCAATGGCTTTAGAGATTACACAGTCCCTCCATTAGCCTGCCATTGACTGTGGGGCGTTTAACACTCCCCTGATGAATTTTTGTAATAACTCAACTACCGATAGCTCTATCAATGTGAAACTTTTGTCACCTTCTTCTACATCAATTCAATGTCTTTTGTGAAATAACGAAGCAATTCTGTAGAAAAATATACAAGGTTTAGCGATAGTTGTTTTTGCAATCATTTTCCAAAAAAATTGTTTAATTTTTTTGGGGGGTAAAAAAATAGTCAAAAATCTGAGACAACCATGCTGTATCCCTTGCTATTTGCTCTCTTAGGACTTTTTTATTTCATTTTTCTAAAAAGATGGCATTTGTGCGGTCTGCTAACGTTTAACTGATTTTGGTGTAAAACTTGTGTGTAATGACGTCACTAAATTCGCTATAACTTGAATCTTGTTTGACAAAATTCCTTTAGTAATTCACAAAAGACGTTAAATAGATAGATATAGATCAACAAAATAAATAAAATAAAATAAATCAATGTGGAAGAAGGTTACCAAAGTTTCACATTGATAGCGTTATTGATTGTTGATCTATTCCGCGAATTCATCAGGGGGCGTTATTTGCGCCCCCAGTCAATGGTGGGCTAATGAAGGGACAGTGTAATCTTTGAAGCTATTGCGCTATCTAAATATTAATATTGTCAAAATAATTTTACATGTGATGTTTTTGTTAGTAGCATCACATTTTGAGGGGGCATCCCAATACAAATTACAAATTTTGTAAATGATTGTCACCCTAGTCCACATATTCAAATAAACCCTCCATTTATCTGGGTTTATGTTTTTCCTGTCTGCAGGAAGCTTGCTTTGACTTTTGAGAATATATTGCAAAAGCCTTGCCTAAGCACACCCATTTAATTCAATAACAAAGTTGTATACTGGTGCTGTCTGTTAGTCCTGCGCACAGTGAAATCTAATGAAACTATGTATGCCCTTGCTGCTGATACCAGGGGCGGCGAGGACTGTAGTAATTGCATTGGATTCCACTGCGTATAGCACTGACAGTGATACAGAGACTGAGACAGAGGTGGTGTCAATGGAGTGTTAGTGGACAGAACATTTTGATTTGGTCTGCACTGTACATTCAAATGCCAAGTGTGTAATGTGTATAGGTTTGGCAGGTTTGGGCTATCATAGGTGGCTGTTTGGGGAAGGTGGCCTAGGGCGGACTTGGCCTCCATCTTGGATTCTTCCCTTTGTTGCGTAATGCAGGTCGCTCAAGATATAGAGCACGCCCTGCGCGTGAAAGGAGACAAAATTACTCGTGAACGGTTAAAAATGTGTATTAGACTTCTACTTGATTTTCGCTTGTGTAGTTTGATTGCTTGATTTGTCTATTTGTTTGTTTTGAAAGGCAATATAAGTGATTTTGTAGAACTATTTGTAATTAATTCGAATCATGGTGCCATATAACCATGGGAGCATTTAAGGTTATCTCAACTTAAAGTAGTCACATACTTAAATATGGCTATAATTATTGAGAAACAAAACCAACCGACTCAACAAATCAAAGAAAATCGACAGCGCCAACATTGGTGTAGAATTGTTGGCCCTGAACGAAGCGGGGTGATAGCCAATCGCTCTGGCTTGGACCTGACAGAGGCGGGGTGAGTGCCAGTCGCTCTGGCGTAGAATTGTTGGCCCTGACCGAAGCGGGGTGATAGCCAGTCGGCTCTGGCTCTGGACCTGCCAAAGGCGGGGGTGAAGTGCCAGTCGCTCTGGCGTAGAATTGTTGGCCCTGACCGAAGCGGGGTGATAGCCAGTCGCTCTGGCTTGGACCTGACAGAGGCGGGGTGAGTGCCAGTCTCTCTGGTGTAGAATTGTTGGCCCTGACCGAAGCGGGGTGATAGCCAGTCGCTCTGGCTTGGACCTGCCAAAGGCTGGGTGATTGCCAGTCGCTCTGCCGCTGAATTGTAGTAAATACTGCGGTGTGCCTTGCAGCGAGAATGTGTACCTATATTTTATAGTCATCGTTCGCTGATCGTTGTATGTGGATGATATGACTGTTGCTGAGTGATGTGTGTAAATGGACATATTAGTGTTGCAGTAGGAAAATAACCTGTTCAATGTGTTCCCTTCTGCAACGGGGGGAGTATGTTGCGTAATGCAGGTCGCTCAAGATATAGAGCACGCCCTGCGCATGAAAGGAGACAAAATTACTTGTGAACGGTTAAAAATGTGTATTAGACTTCGACTCGATTTTCGCTTGTATAGTTTGATTGCTTGATTTGTCTGTTTGTTTTGAAAGGCAATATAAGTGATTTTGTAGAACTATTTGTAATTAATTCGAAACACCCTTCACTACTTTTTCTTCATAACTTTTTTATTCTTCATTACTTTTTTATGGTGAACGCTGCTAGAGTAAACTGTAAAAAAAATTGCCTGTGATCCCCAACCTACAAGAACAATATGGATGTGATTAGCCGCTTGTCAGGGACAATGACCAGACACTGCTGATTTCTGAAAATATGTGACCGATCTGGGTAATTTCTTCACCATTCGATCCGGCGTGGTCCAAAAGAGTGTCGTCCTGAGTTTGATCCATTTTGGTTTAATTTAAGTGGACCAAATTTGATAAAAACGGTTTTTGGTGTTTTTTGGTCTAATTTGGTTCACTTAGAGTAGGCCAATCTGGATAAAATCTCCAGAAACACTCTTTTGGACCACGCCAAATCGAATGGTGAAGAAATGACCCAGATCGGTCGCATAGTTTCTGAGCATCAGCAGTGTCTGGTCTGGTCCCTGTGAAGCATCAGCTGTGTTTGGGCATCAGCAGTGTCTGGTCCCTCAGTCCCTGTGAAGACACTGCTGATGCTCAGACACTATGGCCAATCTGGGTCATTTTTTCACCATTTGATCTGGCGTGGTCCAAAAGAGTGTTGCTTAAGATTTTATCCAGATTGGTCCACTGTAAGTGAACCAAATTAGGCCAAAACCACCATAAACAGTTTTTATCCAATTTGGTCCTCTTAAATTAGACCAAAATGGATACAACTCAGGATGACACTCTTTTGGACCACGCCGGATCGAATGGTGAAGAAATAACCCAGATCGGTCACATAGTTTCTGAGATCAGCAGTGTCTGGTCATTGTCCCCGACAAGCCGCTAGTCGTATCCAACAATATGAAGAATACCCTTCATTTAAAAAACGTGACTGAAAAATGGCAGTGTGAGGTCACGCACTCACCAGGCAAGACTGAGGTCCTTGTGGCCGCTCCGGTCCGCCGCCGCCCAGTCCGCCCGCCCCAGGCACGACCCGACCGGAGCAGGGCCGCGTCTCCAGCTCACGCAGCTTACGGCGGTCGGACTCGCGCAGGGCGGCTCCAGGCACTCGGCTCACGGTAGCCGAATTCCGCGATTCCCCGACCCGTTAATCCCACACTTTTCCCCTTCCTTGCTCCGTCTTGGTTAAACGTCTGCCTTCTTGTTTCCCCTCCCCACCCCCAGTGCCTTCTCGGGCACTACTGCGTCCATTCACCGGCCGGCCACCTGGCCGGCGTCCGGCGCTGCCTTGTGCTCTGCCGTACGGTGGGTGGCACTTCTGCAGCCGCCGCTGAATCTACATCTGAGCTATCCTGCGCTGAGCTCTCATCAGCTGACGTTGTCGAGCCTAGCTCAGAGTCGTCTTCTGAGCTTCCCGAGGAGCATGCAGGGTCCACTGCTACTGGGTTCGGCACAGGTGGCGCATTGCCTCTAGCCCTCTCTGCTTCCCCGCCTGAGGACCCCTGCTGGTCCTGATCTGTTGCCTGCTGCTCCAGACGTTCATCTCTCGCCACAAAGGGCTTCAGTTGATCGTGGTGCCTGACATAATCGCCGGCGGAAGTTGTCCTCTTTCTTTGATTGGTAAAACGTTCCCTTTGTCGGCAGGCTACTACAACTACGCGCCCCGTCCCACGCGGCTGCAACTTACCTGGAAAGTCCCGATTTCACTGGGATACGCAACTTAAGTCGGGACCGTCATTTTATATTAATCAAGCTGACGGGCGTGGCATACTCAGCTGACTGCGTAGTGTTAAAGGCCATAGACACAAAAATGTAAGGGTCCCCGTTTTTCCCGTTGTTAAATGAAGTTTCAAGCTTAGCATTGAGAGGCCACGAAATGAATCGGCGCTATTTTTTATCATTTAAATAATTTAAAAAGAAGTTTTTAAGCTAGTTTTTAAGCTAACGCTGCTTCGTAATTCGTGTTAGAGTGATACTTATACGTCATAATTGTTCAGCAACTTCCTGGAAGCATAAAGAAGAAAATTGATTATTGCCTTTTGTATTTAATTGAAGCTATATTTAAGTGAATTGCATGAGAAAACAACTTAAAGGAGTGAAAAATCAACTCAGTGAATTAAGTTGATATTTTGACGTCATTTTAAAGGACCGCAAGTAACTGGGCGGCATATGAACCTTAGTTTGTCGGCCCGCCCTTAAACCCCAATCATCATCATTCAAACAGATGCAGTAACGGCCTGCAAATTTTAAACGCTATGTGAGGAAATATTTTGTCACATGCGCCAAAAAAGGAACGTGTTCATTCTTAGCTTATTTTCGCTTAATTCTTGCAATAAGTCTACCTTTTTATTCTTTAAAAAATAGAGCAAATGTCCTTCTATAACGTGATGTATCTCGCATAACTAAGAACTAAGCCGTTTTCCGATTTTGATTGAGGAACAACTTACGGGCCATGGCCTTTTTAACACTACGTCGGTCAGCTGAGTAGCCACAGGTGGGCGTAGCCAGGATTTCGCTCAGGGGGGATCCGCGGCCGGAAAAGGCCAAATGCTCTTAGAAAAAGGCCCCAAATACTTTAAAAAGGGGGCCCTTCATTTTTTTACCGTCGAAATTTGCTCTGAAAGTGTCTTTCAAATGACCCGACATAAACGCCAAGCCTAGGCGTCACAGTCCAATTACAAATTTGCTCCGTATGTCAAAGTAAGGTCACGGAGATCGAATACAATGTATTTTAAGTCGGTGTAACTCTGTTGTTTTCGTTTACCATCCGATTTAATCGCAAAGGACCCAAAATGACTCGTCGTTCCACGCCAGGCTTGCATCACAAGTTAAAACATTTTTGTGGGCTAAATTGCTCCGCGGAGCGCGCCAAAAATTTCGGAAAAAAACCGGGTTATTTCCTTAAACAGCTCCATTTCTTCTGCTTAAAAATGCCAGGGGCCCTTTAGATTGTTTAGGTGCCCTTTTCCAACTTTTCAACGCCCCTCCGACCTGTTTAAGAACTTATCTGGGATCTACAAAAAGACATTAATTGGAATGAGCGTAATATATATAGTACAAAGAGGTCTTACGCCACAAAACAAATATACATCTGAGTTTTCGCGTGTTACAAACAAATGCCTCATAATTTCGCTGGGACGAAGGGTGTTTCAATATACCCGAAAGCTCCGATTTTGATATTTTGCATGTGAAATAAAAATACCCCTATTTAATCTTACGTGCTTTGGGCCTTCCGCTCTAACTTCCAAGAAGTCTCTCTTATCCTTATGTGTCAAAGGGAGGGGTCCATTCGGCCAGTTCAGAGGTCCTTTCGGCCTGGCCAGGGACAGCACTGGCTTGTCTATTACCCTGAGCACTGGCTGCTTTGTCGCCCTGTTGACATGCACAGTTGACACAGTTGACCTACCCAGGGCCCCTCCAGGTTTGACTTAAGAGCTCATCCGTCATGGTTCAAAGGGGCCCTTCCGACCTGCCCGAGGGACCCTTTCGGTCTAGCCAGGGGCCTCTCTGACTTGCCCAGGAGACCCCTCCGATACTGCCCAGCGACTCTTCTGGTCGGACTGCGCTGGCTGTTTTGTCGCCCTGGCGACATGCTCAAGCGTCCCTCGGGCCCCTTCATGCTGACTAGGGGCCAATTCTGCATTTTCAGGGGCCTTTCTTACCCGCCCAGAGGGCCTTTTGGTCTGATCAGGGACCCCTTCGATCTGTACAGGGGCAACTTAAACTTTCCAGGGCCCCTCTGGTCTGTCCAGGGCTAGCCAGCCTTCTAAGGAGCCCTCTATCTGGCAAGGGACTGCGGCTTGCTTTGCTGTCACCTTACCGACATTGCTCAAGAGAGACTCCGACCTTTACAGGGGCCCCTCTTGCTGGCAAGGGGTTCCATATTCGACGTAGTTCAGGGGCCTCTGACCTTGATCAGGGCCATTTTGTCTAGTCAAGGGCCCTCTGACCTTGCAAAGAGCCCTTTTCAAACTTTCCAGGGCCCCTCTGTCTGCCAGGCCCTCAGCCTTGCTTAAGAGCCTTTAGACCGGCAAGGACTGCACTGGCTTGCTTTCTCGCCCTGGCCAACATGCTCAGAGGGCCCTCCGAGCTTGCTCAGGGCCCCCTTCTGTGCTGGATAGGGAACGCATCTCGACGATGTTTCAGGGGCCCTCTACCCGCATAAGGCGGTCCTTCGGTCTGGGACAGGGGCCCCTGAGATGCACAAGGCTCTTTTGAACGCCTAAAGGGGCCCTCTGGGTTCTTTCAGGAGAAGGCCCTTGGGAGGCGCTCAAGGCCCTCATGAAGTGCTCTAAACTCAACAAGATCATTGCTCACGAGGTCTCGGACTCTAGAGAAGCCATTTTACTGCGCTTCGCGCGTTCTCGTCGGGCCTTTTCGGCAAGCTGCGCGCGCCGAAAAGTGGCCCGCCGAGCCTCGAAAAAGGGCCCTTTGAGGGCTCAGGGGGATCGTAGGATCCCTAGGATCCCCCCTTGGATACGCCACTGAGTATGCCATGCTACTTTTATGACGTCACACTTAGGTCGCGTATACGCCTGAAAACTTTGTTCCCGACCCTGTAGCACACCCGATCGGCGTTTTGCTCACTCTTCTCCTTCCGCTGCTCCTTCAACTTTTCCTCTCGAGCGACCACTCCCTCATGCGCTTTTGACAGCCTGTCAATCAAATCCAGAACCCATGAGTTCCCGTCAGGTGGCCGGCCTGTGGGCTGCACAGACTCCGCCAGGACTGGCGCTCTCGCCGCCCGACCAAATTGCAAGAAGAACGGCGTGTGCCCGGTCGTGCTGTGCATGGACGTCATGTACTGGAAACGAATCATCGCCAACAAATCGTCCCAATCGCCACCTCGCTCCTGTACCGTCCTCCTGAGGAGTGAGCCCACTGTTTGATTGCATCTTTCTACTGCCCCGTTACTCTGAGGGTGATATGCGCTTATTTTCTTTCTGTCGAGGCCTACCGCCTGAGAGAGGGCAGTCATGTACTGATGTCAAATTCGAGGCCACGATCGGTGAGGAGAGATTCGGGAAGCCCATGCCGATAGAACACTTGATCAACGAGAGCTTCCGCTACTGTCTTGGCTGACTTGTTCGGGAGAGCCACCAGCTCAATGCCTTTCGTGAACAAATCGAGCGCTACCAAAACATAGCGATTTCCCTTCTTAGTACCTATTGTACCCAATGGGCCCATCAAATCTAACGCCACATGCTGCCATGGCTCTGTGGGCTGCGTCGTGACTGTTAATGGGGCACGGAACTTTTTTTGGGGATCATTGGACTTGGCACATGTAACGCAGCTTCGGCAGTAGTTTCGTACGTCGCCTCTCATCCCAAGCCATCCATACCCGTCCTGAATCAGCAGCTCTTCTGTCTTTTTAGTCCCAAAATGTCCCGCCTCATCATGCTTCATTCGTAGTGCGAGTATAATCAGTTTATCCGGTAACAGCACCATTTCAACCCGCTTTCTGGTACCGATCAGGACACCGCTTCCCATTTTTAGCTTTATTTTCCACCCAAACCGCTTCCACTTCATGGTTGCTGGTCCATTTGTCCTCTTCAGTCGAACTGCTTCGAACAACTTCTTCAGCTCGCTGTCCTCCAGCTGAGCCTTCAGCATGTCCTCTTCACTGCGTGTCTGGAACACCGGTTTATCCTCTTGCGTAGCGCAGACATGCGCTCTGGATACAGCATCAGCATGCGGGTTATGCTCGCCCCTCCGATACTCAACCGTGAACTCGTACTCTCCTATCTCCTCGAGCCAGCGAGAGTATCGACCCCGGGGATCTCTCGTTGTCTGCAGCCATGTCAGGCTACGATGATCGGTGAACCAGCGGAATGGCTTACCGAGCAGGTACGGTCGAAATTTGCGAAGGGCGAAAACAAATGCGAAAGCCTCTTTGTCGCGGATATGCCAATTTTTTCATTTTCTGCGAATGCCTTGGAGGCAAAACAGACGGGACGATCTCGGCCCTGTTCATCTCGTTGCGACAAAATACAGCCAAGCCCCAGATCCGAGGCATCTGTGCTGACTTCAAATCCTCTTTGCATGTCTGGAAACTGAAGCACAATTTTCTCACAAAGAGCGTCCTTGAGCTGTTTAAAAGCCTCCTCATGCTTCTCGTTCCAATGCAATTTTGCCTTCCCTGATATCTGATGCAGGGGAGCCGCTAAACATTGCAGTTCTGCAACGAAGTCGGTATAATAAGTGCAAAGACCTAAAAATGATCGTGTTTCTTTCGTGGAAGAAGGCCTCAGCCAAGATCTGATGACATCGAACTTTTCTGGATCAAGTTCGATGCCTTCGCCCGAAACGAGATGCCCCAGGAACCGGAGCTTACGACGACACGGCACCACCTTCTGACTCTTCACAGTCAGCCCTGCTTCTCGCAGCCGTTCCAGGACCGCGCGGAGAAGTGACAAATGTTCTTCAGTGTTACGGCCGCCCACAATGATATCGTCCAAATACGCTGTCACCCCGTTTCCCAACAATCCTCTCAAGACATCGGTCATCAGCCTAACAAAGCAGCTCGGAGCATTTTCATTCCAAATGGCATGACCTTGAACTCCCATTGGTCTGTCTCGGTGGAGAAAGACGATTTTGAACGATCCTGATCTGCAATGGGAACCTGCCAGTACGCCGAGTTCAAATCGAGTGTCGTATAAAGCTGTGATCCCGTTAGACTATCCAAGCATTCCCGCACAGACGGCAGGTAAGCTACTTCTGTGGCAGTTTTAGCATTAAGCTCACGAAAATCGACCGCGAAACGATAGCTCCCATCATTTTTCTTCACCATGAGCAGTGGTGCTGACCACGGGGAGCTGGACTTTTGAATGATGTCGAGCCGCTCCATCTTGCTTATATGTCGCGCAACCTCGCCTCGTAGGTGATACGGCGTTCGTCTCGCTCTCACAGCAATTGGGGGACTGCTACCAGTCTCGATTCGAAACTCTCGTAGATTCGTACGGCCCAGCTCGTCTTCATCATTGGCGAACACATCTCTGAATTGATTCAGCATTTTCTGGATTCTCATCTTATCCGCCTGGGCCACTTCAGCTTCGCTGAGGTCCACCTGCACGGGGCCGCACCTGTTTGGTCTCCCTTTCTGCTCTACACTTCCGATTTGGACGTCACTAGCCTCTCCCAGATCAGTGTTTTCAAAAAGTTTGACGCCCTCATTGCTTGTGTTGCAAATCAACAGTGACATGACATTCTTCGGACATGAACGTGTGACAGTAGGCGACAGTGAAACTCCCAAGCGGCTGGTTCTAACCTGATCCGGATCGAACACAACGTCGCGCGGCCGTGACCCAAAATCTTCCGCATGAGCCTGTACCAGCTGTTCAGAATGGGGCTCGATAACGCAGGTCCGAGCTAGACATATTTTAACCGGTTGCGTCGGCACTCCGCTCTTCCGTCGCTCTAGAGATATCCGGTGGCCCCCTAGCTTCAGCACCTGTGCCCTATAGTCCACAGCGAAATAGCCAAATTTTCGCAACTCGTCGTTTCCCTAAATTCCTGGAGCCGAGAGATTTGCTATCACCAACACCTTCATCTTGTTTTGAATCAGCCCAGGACCAACAGCAACATCAGCCATAATCGAACCTAAACATTCCAGAGGGGATCCATTTGCTGAAACCGGCCTGCTGTCAGCTGGCTGTAAAGTAACATGCTGCAAACCCGGCAGCGAAGACGATACGCAAGTGACTGAGGCTCCCGTGTCCAGCATCCAAGTGCAATCCAATTTTCCGATTCGTCCCCGCACGTGCAGCGAGTTTTCCAGCGTCTGTTTTGGGGCTACCTGTCTTCGTGACGTCACTGCTTGCCCCGCAGCAGCGACCCTTCTCAGTTTAAAGTCAAGCCCCGACACGCACTGCGAACGTGACCGAAACGTCCACAGGACCAGCAAACAATTGGAGCAGTCCGACCCCGGCCCCGACCGACCGGCGCGCGCAGACACGACCGCTGCAGGTGACCGGCCTCTCCGCATGTCCAACAAGCTGGCTGACGGCCGCCACGCTCCCGGCCCATCCCCGGGTCGCGTCCGCTGAACTCCTGCTGTGCACCTCCCCGCCCCGCCCCGCCCCCGGGGCACGAATGGCATTAACAGCCTCAGTAAGTGACTGGACCTCCCGTCGAAGCTCTGCGATTTGGTCAGTCTTCGACTGCCCCTCTCCGACCTGACAAAGATGCGGTCAACTTCAACCCAAGTGCTTCCTCTATCTGTCTCGCGTGAATTGGAAGTTCGTCAAGGTTGGCCTCCGAAAATAGCAGTGGTAGCTGTGCTGCTACCGCTGGGCCGACGCCATTCAGAAACTGAGACTTAATCAGTACTATACCAACAGGTGACACAGCATCCGGAACGGACTGACCTGCTGACGTCGGTGGTGAATTTCGTCCCTGGAACAGTGCCCGAAGTGCAGACATGTACATCCCGTACGTTTCACCTTCCCTCTTCGTTCTGGCTTGGAACAGTCGCTGAGTACACTGCACCGTTTCACCAAATTCCCTGCGAAGCGCCGCCTTCAGATTATTGATGCTCTTCTTATCATCTTTGCTGAGTGAATCTATCACACCAGTACGAGAACCAAGCCCAAGCAAAGCTTTACCGATAGCTTTCTTTTCATCTCCAACCGAGAGCACGTACGCATCCATCCGCCGTAAATAATCCGTGATGTCCTCACCAGACATGTGCTCGGATCCCAAAAACGGATCTCGGGATCTAATCTGTGGATCTGGATCCTGGATCCGCTGGGATCATAGATCCACCTTCACAAATTGTCGATGGATCCACTGGGATCA
>VOPJ01013906.1:0-10470 GCA_014673585.1 Semibalanus balanoides
TTTTATTTCTATTTATCACTTCTAATTTTGAGGTATGACCGTTTTTCCGGACGTGATCGACTATCGAGTCGAGGTTGTTTATGCTAATCGCCCATAGCAATTTTTATATGGAGACGTTTTTCGTTCCTAAGAGGTCATTAACTAACCCAAACCTTAAAATCGACATATGGTCAGATAGCTAATTCAACAACCAACATTATGACGCTAACCAAATGACTTTATTTTGATAACTTTAATAATGACGACGGACAGAGCAAATTTACTTTTATATGTGGTCGATTTTGGGTCATTGACTTGACCTGGAAGGTCACCAGTTGACCTGAAACCCTAAAATTGCATACTATGAGATTCCCCACATGACAGGCAACATGCTGGTTTTAAGCCTGTGTATTTCCACCCCCCCGTACGGCGAAGGTGAGAAACGGTCCCCGTAAGGCGAGGGTTAAGCCTGTGTATTTGCGTAAGGGTGCTTACGTAAATATGTGTGCGTAAATATCCTTAGCTTTACGTACACGCTATTTTGTTAATTTCTATTCAAAATTAGGAATTATGACGCACTGTACTGCCAATATCGGCTAATTTTGATCGGGGATCATGGCCGGATGACCTCCCTTGGAATCCCCCTCGACAGGGCGATTCACCCCGAGGCAATTCTGCTGAGGTGCGGAGGACAGACCTGTCGTGGAGCCAAGGTCGCGTGAGGCACGTCATTTGGTTACTGACTGGCCCTGCCTCCGGCTCCTCAAACCAAGGCCACGCGTAGAATGACCGCCAGTATGTAATGGGGCATTGCAATGGCAACCGAGTAATCGAAGCTCCTGCCTCCTTTCCTGGAAACAAGCTAATCTGCCAAGGAGGCCCGGGCAAATCATATATCCTCCTAGTAGGCTGAGTGGCAGGCTGGATTGTTGTCATCCCAGCATCTCCGGGTGATTTTCAATTATGACACTTTCGGACCCAAATAATGGATGTTGTCACCTGTCAGCTTCAGATTTTTGCATTTTTGTATGATGACAGTTACTTTGATCGCCTCTATCATGCTTCCACATGTCGCGGCGACATGTGGCGACATGTGCGACATGTGTCGCACATGTCCCACCTCGGCCCTGCATGTCCCGCCTCGCTCTCCCATGTCCCAGCCGGTCCCGTCACTCTGCCCCATGTCCCACCCGGTCCCGTCACGGGCTGCGTTCCACCCACGCCGTCTGTCGTCCTGTCGTATCGCCTCAGGGCAACGCTCAGGAGTGCCGCATACCGTCCAGCATATGCCGCTGAACTGCAGCCAAATGTATGTTGGCTCGACTCGCCGGACCGTCTTGACTCCGCTGCTGCTGAACTGGCCTTAGCGACTAGGAAACTGGCCACGAATGAGCCTTTTATGCAAACGTTCTGGTACAAAGAGCCCCGAGAGATCCAGGAAGTGCATGCCATATATCAGTACTAGTTAAATGTTTACACTTATCTGACTGGGAACTTATTCGGTTAAAACGTACTTTTGTGCGGATGCTGCGAAATTATCTGCCTATGTGTACTACGAACACTATTAAATGTCTCTATCATTACAGTCATACTTCAGACCATATCATATCTCGCATCGTCACCTCTCCCGACACACCTGCCGAAGTGCGAAAAATAAGATAAGTAGACAGGCGGCACTGACGAGTAGTGATCAGGTCAGCAACACTGGTTCATGAGCATGTAGTGAGATATTACGACAGCCTTGATTACGGTGATTCCAGGACAATGGATGCATGTGCCCCCATGTGCAATCACGCATTTATAGGTCAAATCGGACCTGTCGTGTGTGGGGTAGACGGTTACCGGAGAGGAAGGGGAGGCGGAGTCTACGCGGGCGTAGCGACCTGCATGAGCTGAAGACGAGACAGCCCGCCCACCCCCGAGGCTCCCTCCGCTGGAGATCGCCGGCGCGGCATTGACGGCCTGCCGGATACGTCTATCATAAGACGGGCCTCAGGCGGAGTCGTGACGACGCCAAAATGAGTTGAGATAAACGGGCGGGCCGCAGAGACGCGTCCACATGTCGACCAGCTCAACGACGGTACCTCCGTGTGCAGGGAGAGGCAGACATGATGGGAGGAAGAGGAGGAGGAGAGACGAGGGGAGAAGACTGCAGAGGTGAGATGCGTCGGCCTTGTGGAGAGGCAGGCAGGAGAGGCGGGGGGAGTGCGGCGAACTAGAGTGAGAGCTGAGGCCGATGAGAGGCTGATGGGCCTAGGATGCAAAGGCAAGAAAGGGAAGGACTAGAAGGCAGAGAGAGGGATTTAGAGGCAAGACGAGGTGTAAAGAATAGAGGAAAGAGAGGGAAGAACTAGAAACAAGAGAGGGAAGAACTAGAAACAAGAGAGGGAAGAACTAGTGGCAAGAGAGGGAAGAACTAGAGGCAAGAGAGGGAAGAACTAGAGGAGAGGGAAAGATTGGTGAAGGAGATGAGATGAGATAAATACAGAGTAAGAAGGGAAGGGAGGAAAATGGAATGATTTCGAAAGAGAGGGGAGGAAAGGAACGGGAAGGATAATGAGGGGGACAAAGTGAGCCGCAAGACGTAAAGCTGGGCATAAGAGAACAGGCAGAAGTTTGCTGCTATACTGATATATCGTTGTTTACCTACACATAACGTAGATCATGTTGACTTTGGTATATGGTATGATTCATATATGCAAGCAGCATGCTTATATTTTCCATATACGAAAGATTAAAAACCCTCACAGACACCGACATGGAAAATCCACACAACCCCGCTTCAAGCGGAGCGGCGGACCATCACTCTTCAGCCATGTTTTACCCCAATGACAGGTGGCCGTCCCCCTCTCAAAGGACTGAAAGGAGGGCTGAACAGGTGGAGGGAGGGTCGGAAGCCCGCGGAATGGGAGGCAGGGAACGGCCGGTCGGGAACAGGTGCGCAGTCAGAGGGTATAAATGGCAGCCGAATAGGTGGAGGAATGCGAAGGACCTGCGTGGCATGACGAGGCGCGATCGCTGGGTCAACACTCGCCAGATTCGGCCGGGTCCGTTCAGGCAGTCGTTGACGTGCGGTCGTGGGAGGGACTGACGGCGACGACGCATGCGAGTCCACACCGTCAGACGGTCCTTGGCGAGTCTGCTAGTCTTAGGCAGTGTCAATATAAGCACACGGTGCCAATATAGGCGCACTGTGCTGGTGCTGCACCTGCATGGTGTGGTGATTGATCAGCGATCTTAACGGGTTTATTTGAAAGGTAAACGCTGAAGTCGGATTCTTTCTGGACGTGCTGCGGTGTAGTCAACAGACAGCTTGTGTATCGACTCAAAGCCCGTCTAGCGTGGTGTTTAGCTCTAGCGTGGCGACGGGTTTCAGAGTCTGATCGGTAAACACGCTCCGATAGCCACGGTATTCCCGTGAGTTTGGTTGTATCTTCCTCCCAGCGGAACCATCCAACCATGGGACGGCCGAACCAGCGAACCATGACCCGCCGGCCGACAGACGGCTCCTGTGGTGACAGTTGCAGCGCGTCACGGCCCAATTCGGCGCACCTCTCCACCACCTGTCGCGCTTCTGTCCGCCGTCTCCTCTGCGCCGCGACCGCCGCGCCGCGTCGGGACGGCCGCGAATGTCGCGCCACATTTGCCGCAAATGCAGCGCCGCATTTGTCACGGCTAAGTTGGCGTTTCCGGCGCGTTCGACACGTGACGGCGATGAATGGGGCACGATGCGCCGTATTTGCCAGCATTTAGCTCGGATAATAGTGGCGTAGAGGACGACGGCTGCTGGCGACGACAGCCCTCGATGTCAATGCCAGAGACTGTACACCATTACTGCCAGAGTGTGTACTCACCAGCTCTTCACGGCATGGCGAGTGTTTGAACTCGGGAAGCGGACACGCGACGCCAGCGACTCCTCGAGACTAGGGTCGATCGGGCTCTGTATAAATCATCCACTGAAAGGGAGCCATCGAAGATTCTGAAACAGGTCCACCGCGGTCGGGCCGAACCGACAACGCCAAGCGGGCATTGTTCTCGGTTTTTATTTGGCCGGCTTTTTCACGTGATTGCGGCGACAACGACAACGTTTACGGGGTGGAAGCAGTGATATTTCGACACCAGCTGGCGGACAAAAGGGTCTAAAAAGTGGCCGACGCGCGGTTTGACCCCGCAGCGGCTGGTGGCCCTCCAAAAAGTCCGCCTGTGCCGCCCGTCCCGTCAAGTCCATAGGCGGAGCTTCCTGTTCAGCTAGTGGGGCCATTGTACCACTAATTCTGTGTTCGTCCATCAACTTTTGCCCAATATTAACGCATTACAACGTTATAATACCTATTATTATTGCTGTAAACCCACAACTATGCCATTTTATTCAACCCACTTTTTCTCACCTCCACCCATGGTTCCGTTCCGTCCCTCTCGTTGCCTTCCCGCCCCTTGCCTGGCTGTCCTGCCGGCGGTCGTTCGCACCTGACGAGGTACAAATGCGTCCCGGGCTGGCGGCGGTGCCGTGGAGGGGTGAACGCCCGTGCCGGCGGCGGCGGCGGCGCGGCGGTGCAGTGGCTGCTCCGACACCCGGAAATAGGACCACTGCACGCACTGCAGCCCTCGCCGCAGGCGCCGATGGCACGACGAGGCCGCAGAGACAGGGGGAGACAAGGGGAGACAAGGGGAGACAAGGGGAGACCAGGGGAGACCAGGGGAGACAAGGGGAGACAAGGGGAGACAAGGGGAGACAGAGAAGACAGGGGGAGACAAGGGGAGACGGGGGAGACAGGGTGAGACAGGGTGAGACAAGGGGAGACAAGGGGAGACAGCGGAGACAGCGGAGACAGCGGAGACAGCGGAGATAGGGGAGACAACTGAGACAGCGGGGACAGCGGGAGACAGCAGGGACAGCGGGAGACAGCGGAGACAGCGGAGACAGGGTGAGACAGGGTGAAGACGCGGAAGTACAGTGGAGACATGCGGGGACAGTGGAGACAGTGGACAGTGGAGACAGTGGAGACAGTGGAGACAGTGGAGACAGTGGAGACAGTGGAGACAGTGAGACAGTGGAGACAGTGGAGGAACAGTGGAGACAGTGGAGACAGTGGAAGACAGTGGGAGACAGTGGAGACAGTGGAGAACAGTGGAGACAGTGAGACGTGAGACAGTGGAAGACAGTGGAGACAGTGGAGACAGTGGAGACGTGGAGACAGTGGAGACAGTGGAGAACAGTGGAGACAGTGGAGACCAGTGGAGGACAGTGGAGACAGTGGAGACAAGTGGAGACAGTGAGACAGTGGAGACAGTGGAGACAGTGGAGACAGTGGGAGACAGTGGAGACAGTGGAGACAGTGGAGAACAGTGGAGACAGTGAGACAGTGGAGACAGTGGAGCAGTGGAGACAGTGGAACAGTGGAGACAGTGGAGACAGTGGAGACAGTTGGAGACAGTGGAGACAGTGGAGACAGTTGTTGAGACAGTGGAGAAGTGGAGACAGTGGAGACAGTNGACAACACAGGACACAGCAGGATAGACGGCCGGCACACGACGACAAACAGAGACAACAGCTGCAACAGGGACAACGGGGACAACAGGGACAATAGGGACAACAGGGACAACAGTGGCAACAGGGACAGCAGGGACAGCAGGGACAGCAGGGACAGCAGGGACAGCAGGGACAGCAGGGACAGAAATACAGGGACCAAGCAAGGGACAGCAGGGACAGGCAGGGGAGCGGGAAGCAGGGACAGCAGGACAGCGGAGCAGGCAGGGACAGCAGGGACAGCAGGGACGAGCAGGGAAGCAAGGGGACAGCAGTGGCATGGCAACAGGGACAGCAGGGACAAGCGGGCCATCAGGGACAATCAGGGACATCAGGGACGGCAGGGACCGCAAAAGGGACAGCAAGGGACAGCAGGGAACAAGGCAAGGGACAGCAGGGACAGCCAGGGGACAATGCAAGGGACAGCAGGGACAGCAGGGACAGCAGGGACAGCAGGGACAGCAGGGACAGCAGGGACAGCAGGGACAGCAGTGGCAGCAGGGACAACATGGGACAACATGGGACAACAGGGTCAACACAGGACAGCAGACGGTCGGGACACCACGGGACATTACAGGGCCAGGACAGGACAGGACGGTGGGACGTCGGACGGCCAGTCAGGTCACCCTGCTGTGATGCCTGCACTGATGTGATGATCTGCACTGTGCTGCTCTCTGAAGAGACTTCAGGAGACTCAACTCAACAGAGCTGGTTACCCTATGTTCTATTATGTGCTCTGTGCTCTGTTCTATGTTCAATGTTATATGTTGTTTTGTGTTATGTGTTCTGTGTTCTGTGTTATATATGCTGTGTTATATGTTCTGTAATGTGCCGCACTATCCAGTGCTGTCGCAGTGGTCTGTGCTCTGCTATCTTGTTCTACTGTTCTGTTCGATCCTCCATTGTTCAGTGCCGCGTTGATTTTAACTGCACCAAAATGAAAATCTCCACCACAGTCGTACTCACTACCGCAGAGTGAGTTAGTCTGGAGGAAACATGAAAACGAACTGAGAGCGGAACCCAGCCGAGACGACCGAGTGTCCCCAGTTTCGTACCCAGCCGAGACGACTGAGTGTCCCCAGTTTCCGATTTTACCACGAGCAACGATGACGATCTGAGTGTTTCTTCCAGTCGGTGTCGAACCCAGCCCCGACCGACGATATACTGAGTGTCTCTCCCAAGTTTTCGGATCATCCCACGCCACCGAGAACGCACTGAGTGTCCCCACAGTTTCGTACCGCAGCCGAGACGAACATGAGTGTCCCCAGTCTTCGGTTACCACCGTCAGGGCCGGTAGACGACTGTTAGTAGGTCCGCAGTTTCGGGGACGACCGAAATGACGACTGAGTTGGGGTGCCACCCAGTTTCGTAACCACGGGCAAGCCGAGACGACTGAGTGCCCCCAGTTTCGTGCACCCAGTCCGAAAGATCGACTGAGTGGTCCCAGTTTCGTACCACAGGCCGAGACGACTGAGTTGTCCCTAGTTTTGTAACAGTCCGAGACGACTGAGTGTCCCCAGTTTTCGTACCCATCGCCGAGACGACTGAAGTTGTCCCCAGTTTCGTACCCAGCCGAGACGACTGAGTGTCCCCAGTTTCGTACCCAGCCGAGACGACTGAGTGTCCCCAGTTCGTCCTTTCTATGGATGATACGCATAAATACACAGCACGTGACGAAATCACGAGACATCGCTATCCGTTGTTACACCATAACAAGCCCACGTAAACCAAAGAGCACCACTGCCTTCTCAGGAGATCGTCAGTCTCAACCGGCGCCTCACCTCATCAATGACCAGATGGCTGACTCCACCGAGACTCAGTTTGTGCTGCAGTTGCGCCAGCACAATACCCATGGTGCAGAAGAGCACGCCGCCCCGCTCACGGGGCAGACAGGAGTCGAGACGCACCTGGTACCCTATGGCGTCCTTCACCTGCAACAGCATGGCGTGGTGGGACATGTTAGATCGGGTGGCGAGAGCGGGTCACGGGCGTGTGTGCCAGCAGTCAGGGCACGGTGAGGTACAAAGTAGGCTGACTAGCTCTGAATGACACGGCTGCCGAATCGAATGGTAAGCGACTTAACGCTACCCCCAATGTGCTGTGTACCCCCATCCTCTTGTGATCAGGTGGCAGTTCTCCTCTCCTATTCGTCCTGTACGCCCACGACCTTATGCCACTTGGCCACACCAGCTCACGATTTATATCCCCCAGTCCCTTCATGACATCCCCCATACAGTCACACATACCATGCATACACTTCCCACACCACTGACGGACAATTATCGTGGAACAGAACGGCTTACCCCCCCCCCCCACACACACACACACCACACAAAAAGAAGGCTAAAATCCACACTCGACAGGTCGGAATTTAACTAAATCGATACAATTTGTACTTTATAAATCAGCTATTACTGCATAAGGAGACAATTATATCCAATAAGCAATTGGTATATTTGATGTCAAGTTATTATTTGCCCTACCATTTTGTACCGCTCTGCCCCACCCCCCCTGAACCAACCTCTCTCCCCTGTCTGCGCCACGCGCCTGGCCAGGCTGACGGCGGCCAGGCGGCGCGGCTGCGTAACCACCACATTACAGAGGTGCCCGCGTCCGGCGGCCGTCCACGACTCGAGCAGCAGGTGCGGCACCTGGGTGCTCTTGCCGCTACCCGTCTCTCCCCGCACGATCACCACAGGGTGGCGCTCGACGGCAGACAGGATCTCAGACCTGTCCAAGGTAGAGTGGGCATACACTGTCAGATGATGCTTGTTTTGGATTGTGAGGGTGTTGGAGCGTGATGACTATGTCATGGTTATTTCGCACAAATGCCACTGTAGACCCGTGAGCTTCTCCTATAATTGACAACATATACGGAAAAGGCGTCAGTGATGCAGAATGACCAACGAGACACATGGTTCAGCTGTGGAAAAGTGGTATGGGGAAGTTTTACTCGTTTGCATTTACTCGAAATATGCTGTCAGTGTCCTTCCGTGTCGTCCCAGCAAAAACGTATCTGATTGGCAATGTACACATTGCATCCATCATCAGCATAAAGTATGCATCGCAAGACGTAGCATAACAATAAACAGCAATGCATGGAGAGTGATTGACATCCAATTATATGCTCTGCATCTCAGTATTTGAACTGACAATGCAAGTTCCTTCCGATTGCATGCATATGACTATCAAATCATGATCAAATGCTCCAAGTGACAGCAATTCGGCCGATAAAAGTCCTACTGACCGCCATTTGTGAATGGGCAGTGAGCACTGCGCCCGGTCCATCTCTGCCTCCGGCGTCCCAGGCTCGGCCGACCGCCGCTGCCGAAGCTCTAGTTTCTCCAGTAGCCGCTCGGAGCGCTGCTGTAGCCTCTCCGGCGACCAGTGCTCATCAGGGCCGCCAAATAAGTCGACTAAACCACCTGGGAGATCACAAATGAGGAATGCAATAGAAGTACAATACAAAAAACGCACGAAACACCGAGGGCCTGGTAAGTTGCGTACTGAATGCTGACGGCCGTAACAGCAGCGAAAAGTTTCGCAGCCGGCAGGGTTCGAACCTGCGCGGGGAGACCCCATTGGATTTCAAGTCCAACGCCTTAACCACTCGGCCACGACTGCTGAGAGCGAAGAGGTCGTGGAGTGGATGTCATAGAAGGGCAAAATCTTGAACTCATTACATTGCATTATCAGGCTAAAAATCATGTATCTTCTAAACAAAATGATACCACAAGCATGTGAACTTGCTAATGCATTTTAGGACTAAAGTATAAAATTGTTATTTTTGGCACAAGCACATGCAAAACTCATTTCTAGAATATTTACAAACAACATCACGGCGTGTCGTATTTGTCGTGACATTTTACGAAGGCAACGTGGACTTTACTGGAGAGTTTCTCTTGTAAAGAACTATCCAGCTAATTTACGAGAATCCAGAGGAGGGCTTGAAATGTTGTCCCACTCGCTGTCACTTCCTCAATAAACATGTTGATGTCGGGCCGACGTCGAAAGATGTCGGCATCTCGGCAGGCAGTCGGCCCGATGTCGGTCCGATGATGATGATGATGATGATTGTGGCTTTAGGGCGCCGCAACAAAGTAGTTATATGGCGCCCATAACTTCAATGATGTCGGTCCGAGGTCCAGTCGACGTCGGGCCGACCCCGACATCGGCTGGACCTCGGCTGGACGTTGGCATAGGCGGACATATGCGACGTCCAGCCGACGTCGGCCTGACGTCGGCATGTTTATTGGGTTCCGGGCGACTTCTGCCGCTACCGCGCAGCACGCCGCTGAATGCGCAGATGTGGGTGAACTCGCATTCCCGGGAGAATACGACATGCGCCATTAAACGTGCAGCCTGAAACTAGCCACTACCACAGCATTTAGTTGCTAACATACTGACCACGATCCTGCTGCCGCTGCTGCTGCTGCTGCTGCTGCTGTTGGTCCCACTCTGCTGTTTCAAGCGCCTCCTGTCCAGCATCCACAGCCTCCCGCACCTCCTACGAGCAGACCATGGCTGTCAGAGTCCACAGCCCGCGACACACAGTTCCAGCATACCACAGCTTCCGCACCTCTAACCGAGCAGACCATGGCTGTCCAGAGGTCCATCAGCTCCGCGACACACAGTTCCAGCAATCGCACACCTCCGCACCTCCTCGAGCAGACATGGGCTGTCAGAGTCCACAGCCGCGGACCACACGTTTCCAGCATACCACACCTCACCGCACCTCCTACGAGCAGACCATGGCTGTCAGAGTCCACAGCCCGCGACACACAGTTCCAGCGTCCACAGCCTCCGGCACCTCCTACGAGCACTGAGCAGACTGTGCCTGTCAGAGTCCACAGCCCGCGACACACAGTTCCAGCGTCCACAGCCTCCGGCACCTCCTACGAGCAGACCATGGCTGTCAGAGTCCACAGCCCGCGACACACAGTTCCAGCGTCCACAGCCTCCCG
>VOPJ01013907.1:0-11775 GCA_014673585.1 Semibalanus balanoides
AGACAGAGACAGAGACAGAGACAGAGACAGAGACAGAGACAGAGTCAGAGACATAGACAGCAAAATCAAGCGGGGAAAAACTATTTTCTTGCCCCCCCGCCCCATCTTCCGTAGTCGAGAAGAATATATAATTTGCCTTATAATATATAATACCGGTTTGGCCAAAAAAACGTTCCGAACTTTTAAACCGTATTTCTATTTAAGTACTTGCCCGAGGATCGCCAAATTTTGACGATATAATGCCAGACCATATTTCTATTCCCTCCTAAATTTGTATGTAGGTACGTAACCTTTGTCGTGATCTATTGCTTTGTAAAGAATACGTGACAGAATACGAGTTTTCCTTACATCTTCCCTCTAAAAAAATGTTTCGAACGTGTAACGTATGTTGGACGCGTTTGGATAAGGATAGATATTTGAAATTTAGCGCAACCGTTTGTAAGGCTTTTGTAGATTTTTCTACTAATTTTATATAAAATCCATTCATGTTTTCTCATTTTATAACCTTCGAAACAAACACCAACCAATACAACTTTTTTCTCACTGCAGTTGTGTTTGAACACGTGAGCGATCGCACCTCCCTCAGCGCGGACCACAGCATTTAATCGTCGCTTCCACTGCAGGATGTTTCGTCTGCCTGAATGGTGTCCAGAGTCATTGCCTCCATCAGCCACTATCGTAAGCCTCACTCCTCCAGGGAGTCAAACTTCTGACGTGCGGGACTCGTACACCGCCTCTGCCAGGACGCTCCAGACGCATGATTCAAAGGGTTAAGGTCCGGTGAGTTCGGCGGCCACTCGTCCTTGCCGATGAAGCAAGCAGGATGAAGCTCCTTTACACAGGAACAGAGAAACTGATGGGTTCCTAGTGGTCCAGTTTGCCTTCATCGGCAAGGACAAGTTGAAGTGACCACCGAACTCACCGGACCTTAACTCTCCGGATTACTGCGTCTGGAGAGTCCTGGCAGAGGCGGTGTACTAGTCCCGCCGTCCGAAGTTCGACTCCCTGGAGGAGTTGAGGGCTTCGATAGTGGCTGCATGGGAGGGAGTGACTCTGGACACTATCAGGCGAAGCATCCTGCAGTGGAAGTAGCGACTGAACGCTGTGGTCCGCGCTGAGGGAGGTGCGATCGCTCACGTGTTCAAATACAACTGCAGTGATAACAAAGTTGTATTGGTCAGTGTTTGTTTCGGAGTTCATAAAATTAGAAAAAATGAATGGATTTCACTGAAAATTAGCAGAAACATCTACCGGAGCCCTTAAACGGTTTCGCAATATTTCAAATATCTATCCTTATCGAAACGCGTCCAGCATACGTTACAATTTCGGAACTTTGATTGGGTATAAAGGGAAGATGTAAGGAAAACTGGTAATTTGTCACGTATTTTTTACAGTGTAATAGATGACGACGAAATATACGTACTTACTTACAAACTTAAAGAAAATATAGCACCTTTAACATTAGTTTTAACTGAGATGCCAGTATTGTCGGTGTACTGAGAAACCTCTTAATCTGACATTTTTCCTTCCAAACGACCTAGTTGCTGAGTTTGAACGCAAAAACCGTTGTATATGTGGTCATATTTCAACCGTCACAAATCCCGTGAATGACGTAAATCGCATACTCATCAGTAGTTACTCAGTTAGTTCACGTATGCGTGCCCCACGTCCCACCCGGCGGCGAGCGAGCGCCGGTCGAGCCAGCCAGTCGCGTTTCACGTGTACCGGTGCAACCCAGCGTGCGGTGGCGCCGGCCCGGCAGCTGTCAGCCTCAATTGTGACGTCACAACTCGCTTTGGTGACGCCAAGATTGTTGTGACCGTCGACATGTAAAACATATTCTATTGTTTGTCAAAATTACAACAAATTCTGACTTTATTTCGCAAAAATGAATGCCAGGACCGTAATCAGGGCATTCTTCTCCATCATTCTACATACTTTTCCCAAGGTGCTATATTTATTCCCTTTAAGAATGAATATGTTTTGGCATTATTCCGTCAAAATTTCACGGTCCTCAGGCATGCACTTCTATAGAAATACGGTTTTGAAGTTCGGAACGTTTTTTTTTTTTCCGGTCCACCGTATATGGTAAAAATGATAAGCGTTGCAAAAGTTAAAAAAATACCGTATTTCACATAACAGTAAAATATGATAGCTTGTCCGTGAGGCAAAAGCGACACAACGCAAGTTTGAACAATACTGGCGGGAGTCATAAGCAGACGACCGATCGCTGTTTTTTGGTTGTGGTCGAGTGAATACTGCCTTGGAGTGCGTTATGAGCTTTTAAACAAGTTGATTCTGTCAACATATTTGTAACGGGAAAGACGACAGATAAAGAGATCAGTGTGAATCAGTGATGAAGCGGCGTCAGTCATTCTTGGATGGATTTGTGAGGAAACAGTTAGGTAAGTTAAGCCCATTCACTGGCGGATCCAGGGGGCATCAGAGACAAATGACACCCCCTCCCCAAGCCGCCTGAATGCCCTGAAATCGGCGCAAATTTACACATTTCTTAATGAAGGACATCTACGCAATTTGTACTAAGAATAGTGTATTTTAAAACGTCTAGCAATGCTGGCGCAAAATTCGACGAGCTTTTTAATTTTGTATTTTTGGTTGGTGATGCCCCCCAAACCACCACAAACCACTGTTTTAGATCCGGTAGTGAACCCAGTACCTAACTACCTAGCAAGTAAGTAAATTATCAGTTTTCACATTCCCATATCAAGGAAGCCTATATTCACCCTCCATTTTCAAAATTGACATTGTCCCTTTTCTTTGCAACCACAATTGCCGCCGTCAGTTTTTATACTTTTGTATATTGTGATGATTGCACGCGCTGTCCGGGTATCGCCTATCGGTGGAACTGGCGTCACCAAAACTTTCAGCTGTCACCGTATGTAGTGAGTAGGTAAGAACAGGAGCGGATCGAGGGGGGCAAAAGGGTCATGCCACCCAAAGGTCCTGAAACTATTATTTCCTTCCCAAAAAAGGTGTGATAAACGGTCGGCCTCTGCAAACTTATCGTAAAAATTGTCCTTACATCAGTCAAAATCCAGCTATCCACAGTCAAAAACAGGAAAATTTCGCAAACTTAATTTCCGGGCTCTGGTAACCCTGATAGATCGCCACTCTAAATCACGATATATCACCATCATCATTAAATTTCCTTCAAATCCTTCAACCTATGTGTTTAAGCTATATGATTAAAGGTGTCGGAGCCGGGGGCAGGGGGAGGGGGCAACTGCTCCTCCAACTTTTTGAGTGTGGAGGGGGGCAACGCCCTCCTAATTTTGAGTCTCAATACCTGGTCCAAAACTACGAGGCATGCCACGACTGGCTGGGGACGGGTCGGATCCGACCCCCTCGTTTTTTCCTGAATAACTTCCGAAGCGTTGCAGATATCGACGTGAAACTTGTTATACCTTCGTGTACATCACTTTTACGTCATCTGTGAAAAACGTTAGTAGTT
Source organism: Semibalanus balanoides (assembly GCA_014673585.1). Classification (NCBI taxonomy): domain Eukaryota; kingdom Metazoa; phylum Arthropoda; class Thecostraca; order Balanomorpha; family Balanidae; genus Semibalanus; species Semibalanus balanoides. The sequence goes on from VOPJ01013907.1 coordinate 3,473, forward strand.
GCGTCGAACGAAAATGAGATCGACCGTTTTCGATAACGTCACTAGATGGCATTTTTGGTCGAAAATTGCTCAATACTAGCCCGCGCACGGACGGGGGTCTGAGCCAACATAGAACAAACGGAGGGTGGCGGATAACGCGCCCCCCCCCCCCCACCGCAGAGATCTCGAAAACTACGCAACGTAGCGAGAAGCGAAAAACGGTGTTAGATAGGTCGTGACAATTACTAGAAAAGTAATTAAATTGTTTTTGGATCAGGTCAATATTGAGGTCACCAGAGGTCAAAACAGGTCACGGTTTTCCATATTTCGAGTAAATTGAGCATTGCTTCATATAATCCAGGCTAGCTCAGTAACTAACATAGCTAGGAGCATTCCGCAAAAAGCACTGAAATGCGGCTTAAAACACTCTTTCTGCTACGTTCACTCAGATTTGAGATAGGGTCAATCATTCAGGCTCCAGTGGTCAGCAAAGGTCAAAATGCTGACTTTCACGGAAATTTGTTTTGCATATAACTTTGTATGTATAAAAGCTAGAGCAGTGCTTTTGCCATCATCGTGTTTCTCTTATCACGACACATCGAATCGTATATCGGATGACCTTGTTAGTTCAAATGGAAACAAAAATGACCTGACCTGACCTGAGGTCATGTCAAAGTCAATACAAATTGTATATCACTTGATAAAGGTTGATAAGAGAAACATAACGGTGAAGACTCTGTCACTCTAGCCCACGTAGAAAATGCGTTATTGTGTAAAAACCATATGCCCTTCGGGCACATTGCATTTGACCTCAAAGAGGTCACGGAAGAAAATTACTATATGCATTCTTCTGCTCAGCTCCGAAATACTGATCTTCATGAAAAATGACCCATATTTAGCTAGATTTGCAGTTGCTCGATTAGTTCGCATTTCAATTTTTCTCCATAGACTTATCACGAAATTAGCATGACCTCAAGTCACCAGTAAAAAAATCCGAGATAAACGATTTATAGAAACATATGTACTCATCACACAATGTGAGTTTCAAACTGTTTGGTTCACCGCTGTGGCTTCGGCATGTCAAACTTTCAAAAACGTTACTTGATGCTATTCTGACGACGTGACCTTGAAAGTTAGGAAGTCAAAACTTTGAGAAAGTGTGGGTAATTGATGCCCAAACAGCTATGCAAAACTTGGCGGCGCTACGCGCCGCCGTTTTTCCGCTACTCCTGAAAAAACCTCCGGGGGCGGATATTCGCCCCCCGTACGTGCGCGGGTTAAAAAAATCGTCAAAAATCTTTTTTATAGAAAATTGCCAATACAAACATTAAAACACGTAAAATGACGAGTTCTACAAAACAAAACAATCTCGGATTTTCAAAATAAAAATGAACGCAAAATTTTCAAAAAAAAAGAAACTTTTAGGAAATTGACTAAAAAATTGCCAAAATGTTGTGACTTTTTGCCCCTCCCCCCCTCCAACATCAAATGAGCTCCTACGTCCCTGTATATGACTACATGAACTGATATGATCGAAGTCTTGCCCCCCCCATGTCAAAATCAAATCCGCCGCCACTGTCTCGGGCGCTAAAGCCAGCTGTGACAGTCTTAATTTTTAGATCAACGGTCACCGAGTTATAGCTTTGGACATTTTTTAGAGGTCATGTTGTAAGGCCATCTTTGATCGCCTGTAGCTTGTAAACGAACTGCACGAACGAATGTATGTATACATTGTTTGGTTTGCAATGATGCGAGGAAACTTTTTGCAATTTCGAATTTTTTCTTTTTTTTTCTTTTTTGACTCCGTGACTTTGTGACCTAGTTTTCCATGAAATACCTCGATGTAATAATACAAAAAAAAATCCTTGATGCAGTAGATACCAGTGGATAGTTTTGACTATTCTGAGTGGAAAATTAAAATATACTATGTGATCCGAGGTCAAAATCAAGGTCATAATTAAGGTCACAATTTCAATAATTCGCTTTAAATATAGCATTGACCTTGACCTCAGATCACAAAAGTATATTTACATATTCGTCTCAGAAAACTCAGCCCTATGACCTATCCACTGTAGCTTAGCGCATCGCGATATCTTTATCCAGTCTAAAGATACACAAACACGTTTTCAAGCGCCACATGCAATATTTGACACTAAAAAGATGTGTTATGTGTCAGCCCCGGTGATAAACGTGTAACAAATACACCAGTGATTTATCAAGTAGGTATCGTCTAAGGATCTAAGTATCGTCACAGAATACTTAGACCTATTTACTGTCGTGTACTGCATGTAAATATCAGTACCCAGTCCAGAGATACACATAGATGTGTTCAAAGCGCTACCTGCAATATTTGACCTTAAATAGGACCATGACCTTGACCTTAAGATCACAAAAGTATGTTACATTTTCCACTCAGAATAGTTAGACCTATCCACTGGTGTTAACTGCATCTCGATATCGCTACCCAGTCCGAAGATACAGATATATGTTCACAGCGCCGCCAACCGGAGTTTTTTGCCAAGCTTAAGAGTAACCTTTAAAGGAAAAACGTTTTTTTTCTACTTTTTCTTTTAAAAGAATATTGATAAAGACTGATTTGACTTCAGACAAGAATGCATTTTTGGGTGCCACAGATCAAGGTATTTCATGGAAAACTAGGTCACAAAAACACGGGGTCAAAAAACTAAAAGATGAAAAATCTGAAATTGCCAAAAGTTTCCTCGCAGATTTTAGTTAAATTAAGTGAATATATAATACGTTCGTACAGTTCGTTTACAAGCTACAGGCGATCAAAGATGGCCTTTCAACATGACCTCTCAAAAAATGCCCGAGGCTATAGTTTGGTGACCGTTGATCTGAAAAAATAGGACTGTCACAGCTGGCTTTAGCACCCCCAGATTACCATTACAAATTATTTTCTTAATTTGAAAAATATGAGGGTGTTAAATGTATTTTTTGTCGATTTATCGTGGAATGCCCCAGTTATCAGTACCATTTATTGTTAACATTTTCTTATCAGTCAATCGCAATTCTCATTTTTCATAAGATTTCATAGAACTCAAATATTTTGTGTGGGCACTTGAATGTCATGGGTGATGGCGTCACTGGGGAGAGGAGAACAACGCTTTATACCTTTTTACAATTTCTTAAACGAAACAATGGGCCTTGCTTTCATTTGATAAATATGTATTTTATCGGTTTCAATCGCTTGCGGGACTGTTAGTCACAACTCACAACATCATGAGGTGCACTGCTGCAAATGATGTCAAGGTCCCACAACGGTGCTACTATGATATTTACAGCTGAAGTCACACCACTGTTTCAAAGTAGCAACAAGTTCAGCTGAAGTGACATCGCAGTGTGAAATCGGTATACATATGTACACAAACACATCGCCAAACGTCACATTAAATATCAACATGAAGCCCGGATCACTCAACCATCACACACTGCTTATATACAGCCTCACAATCCGGACAGTTCGCTTCGTATCGTGGGGAGACTGAATAAATCCCCCGATCCAGATCCAGTACACATCCACCAACACACGAATTTCCTCCAGGATTTTCTCGAAATTAGGTGTCTTATCCCACCTAGACGCTATGCAACGCAAGACACAAATTTAAACTCGACATTCGTTCATTTATCAACACATACTTCAGGTGTAGCATTTTATCCCGAACATCTGCATACATCACCATGTTTCAGCTCTCTGCGAGGAACCACCACCCGATACACGATCAGCGGACCTCCTCCCGCAGAGCTACGTCTATCTTAGGCTCTGACGGAGTCTCTCATTCTGCACCGCACTCAGTCTCCCGCCGCACACTACCTACGTCGCGTTCGTCTAAGAAAATGCCTCAAATTCTTCATCAGATGCTGCCTCAGGTTCTGCCTCAGATTCTTCCTCAGATTCTGCCTCAGATTCTGTCAGATTCTGTCTCAGATTCTGTTTCAGATTCTGTCTCAGATTCTGTTTCAGATTCTGTTTCAGATTCTGTCTGAGATTTTGTTTCAGATTCTGTCTCAGATTATGTCTCAGATTCCGATTCAGATTCTGCCTCAGATTCTGCCTCAGATTCTGCCTCAGATTCTGCCTCAGATTCTGCCTCAGATTCTGCCTCAGATTCTATCTCAGATTCTGCCTCAGATTCTGCCTCAGGTTCTTCCTCAGACTCCGTATCAGGCTTTAGCGCAGTTTTTGTCTCCGTCGCGCCAAGGGGAATGCGCAGTGACTAGTACATCGTGTCTGGCCGCCGACAGGATGCCACGGGTGAACACAGTCACCGAAGACAGGCTGCCACGGGTGAACACAGTCACCAAAGACAGGATGCCACGGGTGAACACAGTCACCGAAGACAGGATGCCACGGGTGAACACAGTCACCGAAGACAGGATGCCACGGGTGAACACAGTCACCAAAGACAGGATGCCACGGGTGAACACAGTCACCGAAACTGGGCTACCACGGGTGAACACAGTCACCGAAGACAGGCTGCAACGGGTGAACACAGTCACCGAAACTGGCTACCACGGTAACGGAAAAAAATGAATTAATGCTATGGAAAACGGCAGAAAACTTCCAGTGACAGCAAGTTTGAGGACTTTCGATAATAAAGTATGTACACTCAGTGTGCCGGCATTCATAGCAGAAAGTCAAATTTCCGCTACCTTTCAATTTGTCATCTCTACAGCTCGCCAGCACCGTCACTCGGTGTGACAACAATACTCGGTAGTTCTCGGAGGGGGGGGGGGGTATTCGCTGACCACCGGTCGACCCGTGACGGCCTGGTCCAGCGGTGAGCCGCGATCTCTGAAGACCGGCACCCCCCCAGCACCGCTCCGGGACGTCCTATCGCAGCGCCATGGTGATCAGCGGCAGACCGATCAGGATAGCACCGATAACGAACGGCCTGCAAAAGGTCAGGTCAGGTCAGGTCAGATCAGGTCAGGTCAGGTCAGGTCAGGTCAGGTCAGGCCGGGGAGAGTCAGGTCAGGTCAGGAATCGTATCCCGATATGGAAAGTGCAGCCCGTTACTACCATTGATTCATTTCTGATGACATCGGACACGGGTTGCAGTGAGCCACGAAAAGCTGACAAAAATAACCTGTCAGTTTCCACGGGTACAAACATAGGAAACGCATTGAGATGAAAGCATTCGTGAACACTAAGAGGAAATATTCAATAAACAAATAAATATAAGTACGATTAAAAAATGTAACGTTTCGATTATTTAGAGTATAGACGTTCAGAAACAGAAATAACAACATCCAATAGTTGTAACGAGAAGAACACTACAAGAACATTTATATGATTTGGTCACAACTACATTTTGTTTTCTCTTCCAATACTGGTCTCTTGTCGTAAGATGGGAAGGAGAAATATAGCATGGCATGTCAGAAGACGGTATACATAAAACAATGCAAACAGCAATTGAGGATGAAAACGAAGCTACCGAAAATGTGAATAGTATATTGTAGTATTTTAATTAGCAGCTTTCAGTCAGGCTATACAATGGTTAGAGATTAGATGTGTTTAACAGTGTTCATAGAAAATCGAAGAAAACAGAGTATAATAGGATGTAAGAAGTAATTGGGTAACTTACCCACGCGCATGCTACCTCTGAAGATTGTGAAGTCAGCAGTCAGTCATATATGGTGTGACAGCGCGAAGACAAGTCAGTGTCAAAAACAGTGTCCGACTTCTAGTTTAAGGTGCGTCAAGCACAACAACTGTCACAGCACAAGCTTAAAACATAGTTTATTTGTCGCATACACAAACCCCTTCAAATCAAATCGCATCCCACTACATTGGACATTGCAATGTCATATAGCCATTGGCCTGGTCCGCGACTCTCCCTTTGTCGCCACCGACCACACAGTGATCACGGTATCCATGGCAACGTATGGGGACGCAGGGCAGCGGCTCCCAGTGAGACGATGACACTTATTGTTTCCCCGACATTCCTCTGAGCAAGAACACATTATGAACGGTCATAATGAGCTATATATAATATTCACCCCACACGTGATAATAAATAGACGAGTCGTGATCCAGTCGGCTAGTCTGGTGTCATGTAGTCATGATATGGACACGATGGAAATCGTTGATGATGAAGGCAACTAGAATAGAGCTATGATTTATAGTGCTAAGTATAGATCTCACACATTCAAATATTCACTCGGAGAAGAGCGTTTCCGTCAATCGTACCTCGTGCAGAAAACAATCTCACACATCGCATGCTGGGTGGTCTCGCCGCTAAAATACATACAAGGGAGCAAGAGAATAAATGTGTCGCGATTGTCTTTTAGGTCAGGTCAGAAGTGTGTCGCCAGAAAAGACTGGCGGGATAGATTTGTAAAGAAAGGTCGGTAAGCGGACAGTCTGAGAAGTTTAGCCACCGAGCCAGCAGAGGCGCCACCATCTGCAGCAGCAGGTGGTAGGTGGCGCCACTAGCCGACTAAGGTGCTCAGACGGCGCCAGCCGACATGCATGGGATACATGATGGCGTCGTACGTGTAGCCTAGGTAGCTGCCCATCCGGGACATCCAGCCAGCGCGGCTCTGTGCCTCCTGGAACTTCTTTTCCAGACGTTTGCACGTGAACTGGAAACAAGGCACGAATGCTAGAGTCAAACACACGGAATAAGGCCGCGTGATACAACAGAGCGTTCAGAAATATTGCATGACAAGGAACAAAGGCAACACAAACGAGTGGCAGGGCACGGCATTGAACAGCAGAACTGAGGTATGGGCTAGCACAGCTTAGCTTACACAGCAGCAAGCTATTTAGTGCACGCAGAACAGACACTGATGTGGAATCATTTTGGATTGCAGAATGAGCAAACGTGCGTTTAGCCGCCCCCTTCGCAACCCCGCTCGGCCGTCTCCGCAGCAGCAGAACACTGAGACTTACCTGTCGGGCGTTGGAGCGACCCGAAACAATGTCACACAGGAGCCGCTTTTTACACTCTGCGTCACATTTGGCCCGCACTGGTGACGCCTTCATGTAGAATCTGGCGGCAGATTGTAAGTGATTAACACGTGACGCCGCCAGCAGTTAAGTGGCTCCAGCAAATATGATCACATCACACGAGTTCATAAACTGCATAAGCAGCACGTCTGTAAATGGAGGATGTACCTATTCTGATGACTTCAACACCGAAGATTTACAGTTGAAAGGGAAAAACGCTTTATTCAAATACACCGAGCATGAATTATGTAATAATCTCATTAGTCTTTTGAAATGCCATTGTAGGTTTGGGAGGTTTGATTTGATGGCCCTTAACAGGGACCAGATCAGTTACCAATTGCACACATACAAAATCGTAAACTTACGTCGCAGAACGTAAGTCCATCCCTGCCCAGTTCCCCGTCCGCACCTGTAGTATTTCTGGAAGAGCCGTTCGTCGAGCGCCATCCGTTGGACGAGCCGGTCCCACTCGTACGGCGACAGGCTGTCCATGCCGAACGCCTTCCTGGCCGAGTACAGCTGGTACCAGTGCGGCCGGCCGAATCGGTTGGCCTTGTCCAGGTCCATCACCCAGGTTTCATGGTCCACTACCATCTGACGGCGACCGGACACACCTCGGTCAAGGTCAGCCAGAGGGCACATCCCGGGTCAAGGTCAGCCAGAGAGCACATCTCGGGTCAAGGTCATACAGAGGGCACACCTCGGGTCAAGGTCAGTCAGAGGACAAAGGTCAGTCAGAGGGTCACGGCGGAGCACATAACGAGGAGAACTGCAAGTTGAGCGGTATGAAGATGAGCAAAGAACGTGACGCTAGTCAGTTGATAAATTGTACGGTTAGCTAGTTGTATCGGCAATACTATGCACGAAGAGCAACTGCAATAACGTAACCTATGCAATGCCAGAATAGAACTGAAACAGAACACAAATCAAGAACAGATATAACACAGCTTACACCAGAAATTGAGGTGCTATTTAATCAACAATGATTATTATATTTCATATTTAACCAGACCGCAATGATTGATATTGTTCAGAGTCAAATCATACCAACTCCCTAAAAAGGATATTAGATCAGACATTAAAAATAGGCATCCCATCGTAAAATAAGTATTATGCATTGATAAATGGTGCACAGAGCGCACAAAGCATCTGTTGCGTTGCGAAGGACTAGTTTAGTCAGCAGCATGCTCTTTTCAATGCATCCCTTAAAGGATAGTTCACCTTCAACATGGGTTTTGAACTGACATAGCAGTTTTGTAGCCCGTGTTTGAAAAACCCTGATTGCAAGTTTTCTGGGCTGAAAGGGCTCTCCAGCCGAATATATTTGACTTCTTGTCGAAGGAATGTGGGC
>VOPJ01013908.1:0-11775 GCA_014673585.1 Semibalanus balanoides
AAATAATTCAAATATACCTATTTTTGCTGGAAAATAGTAAAACTAGGAATATCATGGAATTTTTAACTGTATTTATATCAAAATATCAACAGTTAAGTATATTTTATTTTATTTTAATATATATCAACGACAAATAACATGGAATTAATCATATCAGGGTGGGCAAAATGTCTTGAACTGGGGGGGGGGGGGGCAAAACGGCTGACTGCGGGGGCATTTGCCCCCCAGTTAACATGTTAAAATAGGCCTTGCCCAGATTGGGTGACAGAACCTGCCCCACTTGACGTAGTTCACACCTTGTTTTTGTTTTACTGAGAACATGGGGGAATGGGGCAGAATAACGATCAGCACAATATTCTAGACATTCGTGACTCCCTACGACAGTATTCAAAGACACTATACAATTATCTGAATGGCCACAAACAAAAATTTTGTTCGCTTGAAAAAGTTTGGATATCTGTTGACAAAACAAACTTTTCAAATTTGAACAAATCCGGTCGCAGGTATGTTGTTGTTTTGATAGTACCGGCCCACCGGGACATTCCAAGCACAAATGAACATATGTTACGAAGCAACAATACACCTGCGGTGGATAGTTCACGATAAAACCCCGCTGACAGGATCCCAGGTAACAGATACCGTTGTAACAACGTTGTGAAAAATCAAGTTGGAATTTTACGTTTTAACAACGTTGCGACAACGTCGTGCCATGTTTTGGAATACAAAGTTGTATAAACGTCGCTGTTAAACGTTACACAACGTTGTAGATCGTTACGATGTTACAACTTTGTTCTAGTAACTTGGGAAGAACAGCTCGCAGTGTGTACAATGAATCTAAATTGAGCATTTTCACCATCTTACTAGATTAATGATCAACCACGTAAGTCACGTTAGCTATGTTTGTCAACGTAACGTTGTAGCAACGTTGTTTTCAGACGTTTTGTGAGTGCACAAAGTAACGTTTGACAACGTTCCTGGGAGTCTACAAAATTACACTATCACAACGTTGTGTAGCTGTGTTACAACCTTGTCACAAACGTAGCGACAACGTCAAATGTTAGCTGGGAATGTGCCCCATGACAGAAACGTGTCCCCGTTTTTTTCCTACTAGATAACAGAATAGTATAACAGGGTGTACGAATTATCGGACATATGTTTTCCGCTCCGTATGCGAAAGGCGTCCACTTCAGTTGTAATGACTGCTGCCCAGTTGTTGCGCAGGTTGGTGGGTAGACCATGCATGTGGGAAGGTCATGTAGGCCTGCTGGGTGGCCTTGTCGGCTCAGTTTCCCGAGTCGATTGGTTGATGTTTCTCCGCCGCCATCATGATGACTGGTCTGGCCACTGGTGGAAGAGTGGTCTTGTTGGCCGCAGCCATGCTTGGGTCTGCAGGCCAGCCCCAGCTTGTCACGTTCAGCCAGACGTGCAGCTTGGGCTTCTTCTGCTGATGACCAGCTGCCGCAGACGTTCTTCTGGCTGTCTTCTAATCTTCTGCGAAAGAAGCGGCTGCATTCTTTTAATCATTGTTTGCCCTGGACCAAAAACTGAAAAAGTGACTCTGCGGTGACCCGTCCCGTAACTGAGGACCCTCGGGTCACCGCCAAAGGTCAGGTCGCCCGGGCAGTGGTAGGCCCGGAAAGCGCAGGTACAGATTCATTAATTTTTCAACGCTCCCTACCTCCCCACACAGGGACGAGTGCGAGCGGAAACTGCGCAAAAATAGATGTCCGGATAATTTTGTTACACCCTGTAGACCAGTGTCAACAACTCCACTTGAGCGATGTGAGTAGGTGCTATTCCTTTAGAAGTCGAGCATGAATTTAATCAGGCCCTTTTGCCTTGCTTGTCCTTACTTTCGTTAGATATCCCAGAAAAAGTTCACTCCTTATGAGGCTAGAGAGCCTTAATATTGACCTTATCTTTTCATCAGAAGACATGTTCGCGATTGCATTTTTCAAGGGTTTTCGATTGCTTCTTTCGTTTGTTCCTAGCTGACATATTTTTTTTTTTTTTTTTTAGCGAAGTCCTAAAACTGGAGAATCTGACCTTTGATGACCTCTGTTGACCTCAATTTTGACCTGATTATAAGAAAAGACAAATATACTTTCGATAGAGCTTGTCTGGAGCTATCTAACGCATTTTTCCACTTGTCGCTACGTAGCGTAGTTTTGAGATCTCAGGGGGGAAATCACCCCCTCTGCAGTTCGTGTTCGGTGCAAACCCCCTGCAGTGCGCGGGTTAACCCTCGCACCGACGGGGGGGGCGGAATATCCGCCCCCCACAGTTTTTTCCGACTAAGCGGAAAAAGCGGCGGCGCGTAGCGCCGCCAAATTTTGTATAGCTGTTTGGGCATCAATTACCCACACTTTAAAAAAAAATATTCCTACTTGCAAGGTCACTGTGTCAAGGTCACATTAAATGAAACCTGACCGTCGAAGGTCCACGTTTTTGTTTAAGTTTACATCTTGCGGAAAGCCATCAGTGGTGAACCAACAGTTTGAAACTCACTGTGTGTAATGAGGCCTTGATATCTACAGTTCGTGTATCTTGGATTTGTTATATCGGTGACTGAGGCATGTCATTTTTTGAGACCTCCGCATTATAAGTCTATGGGAGAAATTGAAATGCGCACCAATCGAACAAAACCTGGCTAAATGTGGTCAGTTTTCATCCTAATCACTATTCTATAGCAAAGTATAAAAATGCAAGTTGTATTTTTCTTCCGTGACCTCGTTAAGGTCAAATCCAATGTGCAAGGTCATATGGTTTTGTGTACAATAACTCATTGTTCTACGTAGGATAGGTACTGTGGTTTCACCATTCTGTTTCTCTTGTCAACCTCCATCGATAGAAATAAAATTTGACTTGACCTTGACATGACCTCAGGTCCAGGGCTGCGGAGTCGGTCGGTTTTCAGGTGACTCCGACTCCGACTCCGACTCCGACCCTCCGGAGTCGACTCAGACTCCGACTCAGACTCTGGGATCGACTCCGTCCTAATATTAGCTGAAGCTATTGTCAACAGGCACAAGAAGTAACCACCCATATCAATAATTCTCCCGTTTCAAGATTGGAGATAATGTATTGGAAAATATAGCAGTTCGTTGAAATGGGTAGAAACCGTATGACCAAAGCTTTCGATTGTTTAGTTATTGAAGCCCAAAAATCCCAATGCTACCATTCACATGCATATTAAAAGCAATAATTAGATAATATAGTTAATAAATGAGACCTTTAACTCGCCTGAGTAGGCTGCACTTCACTTAAAACATTTTTTACAAATTGTTTATCGTGATCGTTGCTAATCCCGCCATTGACTGGTGGAGAGGGGGAGAGGAAATATTGTCACTTAAAGAAAAACAATAACAATAGCTTTACCAAAAATATCAACGTGATACTTTTGGTACCTTCTCTTATATCAATTGCATGTTTAACTTCTGGGCAGAAAAGGAATTTGGTCGAACATTTTCGATATAGCGAAGTTGGTGACGTCAATGCACACGACTTTGACGTCAAAATCCTAAACTCGAACAGATCATACAACGTTCATACTTTGAGCAAAATACAAAACAAGTTAGAAGATGTCAAATGTCTCGGGCTACAAAAAGGCTATCTCGGAGTTGGAAACATTTTGAGTTAAAAAAAGAAACACACACACAAAACCAAAATCATCAAACGTATTACAAAAACAAAATATGTATTAGAGAACTATAAGTAATTTCCCCCTCCATTAAAAAATGTCAGCATTTTTGACTGGACGATTCGCTCCTAAATCACTAGTAATTAATGATAAATTTCGTAATTGAATTATCGTTTTTAATGACTAGCTACGAACCATTAAACGTCACCACTACATTGCGCAGGCAGAAATAGTCTATAACCATGCATTTTTATTTTTATTTCTATTTCTAATTTTGATCTTATGAGACCTGACCTTGAACTGTGCAAGACATCAACTTCATTTGTTTGAGCCGAGGTCAGGTGGTAAGATGACTATCACTAGTGAATTCCAGTGTAAAATAATCTATAAAGCATGTGACGTCCGACTTTTGAAGATCTTTGGCGCATAGTGACCTTTTTTGACCTGACGTTGACCTTATCCAATAGTCTCGCTTTTAGCTAACGCTGCCATGTGGTACCTGCTATACCTTTCAGAGCAACTTTGGGTGATAATGGTCGCAATGAAGGCCTTGTTAATTTAAAGTAGGTATGGTTCCATTCATTAAATACCTTGTTTGTTATACCTGCGACCTGAACGTGACCTGAGATGAGACCTGAAATTGAAACTTCGAGTTGCTTTAAGATGCGTAATTATTTAGACTTTCGAATACCACCTTGTGCGTTTTCCTTTGCGACGCAATTGTTTGGAAGATAACGCTGGGGGCGTAATATCGCCCACCGTCAATGGGTTCAGCTTAGCCCCAGTCCATAGCGGGGGTTAAATTCCCCGGCGATTGGCAAATTTCTGATCTGCATCCGACGCAGGCGACGACACACCTCAGGTTTCTTATTTCGCCCACCGGATTTAAAAATCACTTCTATTTTACCTTTTGGCCTTAAATCAATTGATGGAATCGAACCAAACTTAGTCGAAGGGGCATTATTTCTATAGTCATCGCCACAGGTGGTTCACTTAACAGGTTACACACACTGCCACCTTCCAAAAAGTTCTCAAATGTACGCCGTTTGTGGTGCAAAATATGAAGTAATTGCTGCCGACACGATTATGAGCATCGCGTTTCTCACAAACATTGCTCAATTTCATGAAAAATGCCGTTTTTAAATATTTGGGCTGATGAAGTCATATGAAGGAATTTTTTTGAAAAAAGAAAACCTTCACGCTGGCATAAGTATGGACTAGTGTATGGCTAAGTTATTGCCAAACGTAAAACAAGTCGACTGTAATCAACCATTTAAGTTAAAGAAGAGAACGACGACATCGGCTCAGGGCCTCCATTCAAATACATTGGGACTTGGAATGGTTACAGATGTCAAAATCAACTCGAATTTCTCTGTGATTCGACCTTAGTGTTGTTTTAACTTACACCATGCCATAATTGATGCCAAGCAGCCAAAATGGCTATCTCAACTCAAATATAATGTTAAGGTGGCAGTGTCCCTTTAAATGCACCAACAAATACTTTGCTAATGCGCTGCCCATAACTGACACCCGGAGTCGGAACTCGGAGTCGGTAAAATTTTACCGACTCCGACTCCGACTCCGGTCAAAATAACCGACTCCGACTGACTCCGACTCCGACTCCGACTCCGCAGCCCTGCTCAGGTCAGGTCAGGTCATTTTTTTTTTTTAGTTTGACTTAGCTAGATCATACGATATATGGTTCGATGCGCCGTGATGTGAGAAACACGATGGTGGCAAATGAACTGGCTCTACCTTTAAAAACTTAAGAAGTTATTAATAATAATAAAAAATCAAAGTAAAATTAAGCATTTTGACCTTCGCTGACCTTGGAGCCTTATATTGAACCGATCTCAAATCTGAGGACATGCTGGCCGAAGAGTGTTTCAAGAGTATTGCAATTTTTCGGATTGCTCCTAGCTATGTTTAGTTATTTGAGCTAGCCGAATTATTTGAAGCAGTGCTTCAATTTACTCGAAATTTATTGGAAAATTTGACCTTTTTTGACCCTCCCTGGGGGGTTGGGACCCCCTCGGATATTGACCTGATCAAAAAATAGCTAAGTAAATTTTCGCTAGTGTTCTTCAGTCACGGCCCTTACCTCACGCCGTTTTCCGCTTCTCGCTAACGTTGCGTAGTTTTCCGAGATGCCTCTGGGGGGGCGGTTATCCGCCCCCCGTCGGTTCGAAGTTGGCTCAGACCCCCGTCGGTGCGAGGGTTTAAGCCTATTATTTATATTTTTGATAAATTGTTTATTTCATCAATACATCATAACAACATAAGCCAGAGCTGGTAATACGTGTCTTACTCCAACTAGTCGTGTCGTGACATTTTCTCGACAGATAAGCATACACTACACAGTCATGTGTTCCTTAGAGTTTGTTAATATGCACACAGAAGGGACGCTAACCGGCGGCGATTGTTTCCGGAGGTGTCCGCTCCATCTCACCGCTCCCGCTGAAGACGGACTTAGAGACACCACAACATATCATCACAGTCAATCGCCTAATGTCGCGAGAAAACGAAACATGCCATCATTACTTCACTCGGTTCGGGCTCCGCGTTCGCACTTCGCGAGCGCCAATCACACACACGCTTCCGCCGCCTGGCGGCCATCTCGCCAACCCAAGGTTTGCCGGCTTCTCGCCAGGCGAGCGACGACGGGCGTCGGGTACGCTCCCACTATATACATTATACAGATGATATACAGGCTATATACATTATACAGATGAGGTTAATGCTGGAAGCTTCTAGCACTGACGCGCGTGTGCGGCGGACAAGATGCCGAGGGAATCCCTCTTCCTTCTCTGAAGAAGGCGGAAGGCACAGCCGCCGCCGCCGCCGCCCAGGGGCGGCGCATCCAGGTCCCAGGGGACTCTGGAGGAGAGATCTCCTCTCCTCGCCGTCACGGCTCTATTCGGGACAGGGAGATTCAGCGCACATCACAGGCATAGATTGTCACCATGCGTAAATGGCGCCCATCTACTTGTGAATTGATCCGATTTCTCTCTTTTGCGGGCAATCACCCTCTCTATTGAAAATAGAATTATGCAGCATAGGACGGAATGCCTACAAGCTGGACAGTGGACGCGCTATCCGGTATTGATTATTTTATTTGCTATGAATTTCTTTGCAACTATAATAATTAGGTTTAATTGTATTGTATTGTAAAATCACGAACAATCCACACGAATGTGGTTTTTACAGTTCTAAGTCAGATAAAGGGATAAACATGGGATAAGACATGACACGTAAAACATGCACACATATGTACACATACGCCTCACATCGAAATGAACAACAGAAAATCAGATATTTGCTGACAGGAGTCGGCGCTTCAGCTGTCTTTTAAATTGTCTGACAGACATATCGTTAAATTCGCGTTTTTTAATACTGCTGGGTACCTGGTTCCACCAAACATGTACTGTACCAAAAACATGTAGGTACCAAACTGGTTAAGTATATTATTAGCCGAGCTAGAAGGCAGTACGAAGTAGGACTTCTCCAACTTTGAACTTTACCGACCTATTCGGCGAATCTCTCCGCACCCAAACACCCAGACTGCCAGCACGTTCTGGGAAATCACCCTGACCGCCCAGCTCTATTATTTCCAGCTCATACTGGCGCCACACCACCTGAGTTGTTCTCCAGTCTCTAGAAATAAACTTATCAGACAGCGCGGTAACACCTTGGGGAGTTCACAAAGGCATACTGCGCAGACCAGAGTGGGACGATGGCGGCCCGGGGCGTTTTTCGAGTCTCAGCTTTTGTTTTGATAACCCACACTGCTTTCGACAAAGGTTCCTTTGTGGCGACTAAAAGCTCGGTAAGCTCTCGCATGGCTGTCAATGAGGCCGTCGGGAGCCATGGAACGCAGGCGTAGCGAACTTGAGTAGTTTGCAGATAACCCTTTTTCCTGTGCGGGGGGAGAGCAGATTCTGTACTCCGTTTTTTTTTTTCGCTTGTTGCTCCCAAATCGTTAGGCCTAGCGTCCTGAAATTTGTTGACTTTTCCCATCATTGATTTACATTGTACACGTGTTGTGCCAAAATTGTAACAAATCGGCTCTGCTGAAGCGGTGCCAGGCTCCGGTTTTGGGAGGGTGTTACGGATGCGGTTGTGTGGCGCATATTTCTTTCGTAGTTAGCGGTGCAATAAATGCGTCAGAAACCCTCAAATTAGCTCCACCGTCAAATTAGCGAGTTGAAGCGTGTCGTGCATGGTGCCCCACTCTGTTTACCTGGATCTGCCTATGTGCAATATATATTACATTATACAAATTGCAGCAAATAATGCCCACATGTGACGTTCATATCGTCCCAAACAATCACGAACAGCACATATTTGTTATCAGAAATCCCCCCACTTTAATACCTTGAGTACGCCTATGATTTTTAATTTGTGATACTTTTCTTTTGATATATTGAAGAGCAGTACATTTCATGCTAAGTAAATGTTTGCTGCATTAAATTCGGTCAAACCACATTCCCGCAATGACCTTAAAAAATAGCTTCCAAGTCCCTATTTTTGAACAAAAAGGAATTTTGAGATTCATAACAATCTTGTCATAACCAATCGATTGGCGTCTGTCCCATCGAAATCGGCCAAACAGTTCTCGAGATCTCTGGGGGGGGGGGAATCTGCCCCCGCAGGTTAACGTAATTTGGGTCACCCGCACGGAATACGGAATATGGCTCCTACCCCACAGGCGTAGGAGCCGGGGGGGGGGGGGTAGAGGGGGAATGGGGGGGGCAACTGCCCTCAACGTTTTGAGTGGGGGGCAACGCTCCCCAACTTTTGAACCTCAATACCTGGTCCAAAACTGAAAACTACGAGGCGCCCACGACCACCTGGGAACGGGTCGGATCCGTTCCCCATCGGTTTTTCCAAAATAACTTCCGAAGCGTTGCAGATATCGATGTAAAACTTGGTATATCTTCGCGTACATCAATCTTACGTTATCTATGAAAAAAATAGTAGTTGCGTCGAACAAAATGAGATATACCGATTTTAGTGACGTCAGTTGGTACATAGCATTTTTGGTCGAAAATAGCTAAATGTTGGACAAAATTGCAAAAATCGAGTTTGGAAGAAAAATGCTAATAAAAGCCGTTCAAGCACGTGAAATGACAAGTTCTACAAAATGGCTACCTCGGATTTTCAAAAAATGCTCTTTGACCCAAAAATTGTCAAAAAATACAAAATTGACTAAAAAATATTTGTTAAGTAAATTTTGCCCCCAACTTACAATGAGTTCCTACGCCCCTGGGACACCCTACCTGCACTTTGGGCATTCATATTAAATAAAGTAATAATCATATCGGGGCTCATGCCTGTTCTCTAATCACTTAGTCGAGCAACTTCCAGATACCTATGTGAATGACTAGGAACACAAGTTGTGCTGTGTTAATGTCTGCACCAAAGGTCCGAACTCCAAGGTTAATAAACTCCTTAATTGTATAAGCTCCGTTCAAAATAATACGTTTTCAATGATCCTGACTATGTCAACGCATCGGTAGTATGTCTGCGATCTGTGGTCAATAAAAGCCTCCATATGCACAGCGCAGGTCAAACCACACGAATACGATTACAAAAATTGTCACACACGAAAAATATGTTAGAAATAGGACATCCAAACTGACAACATTAGAACATGTCACAGAGCAGCCAACATTGAAAGACGATAGCCATACACATAGGTGCGAAAACAACTATCTGAACCGGCTTGCCTCAAGCCAGCCAAAACTGAAGCGTCATTTTGACAGGAAATTGGCTGCCCGTTGAGCTGACCGTTGCGTGTGTGCACATTTCCTCTTGACCTCGCCGTTACCAGCCTTGGTGTCCGTCCGGTCCATGGACCGACGTCATGAAGGGTTTCAATTCCGGCCGGCCCACACCCCCACAGTGCCGCCCGTTCGCAGCGCGCCAGGTCGGGGGGCGGAGAGTGGAGTGGAGGGGTGACTGGTGAGGGGGCAGCGTCAGGGTCAGTCATGGGTTGGAATCTGGGTCGCCATCCGGGGGGTAACAGAGGACAGCGCGTCTGCCCAGCAGCTGCCCGAGCTGCACGCCTCCAGCAGAGATTATCACCCCCGAATGATGGCGGCTCGCTCGAGTAACGGGCCGCCGCGCTTTACTGGCTGGCGGCTCACTGACTGGTTTACTGGCTGGCGGCTCGCTGGCTGGTTTACTGGCTGGCGGCTCGCTGACTGGTTTACTGGCCGACAATGGTGCCAAGTGGGGCAGAATGTTCCCAAGACCACCCCGGGGATCCGGGAACGTAAAATGGCGCAATACAAACTTAGCTCTGATTTGTTTTGACCTTTAATCAGCTGTCGTTCATGAATATCCGAATATAAACTTATTTTCGTGCGTCATTTGTATGCACGTATTTGGTGAAGCCCATCCACAAGTGGATATTCTGGGCTCGTTACATCTTCGTCACAACAATACAATATGGCAATCAATACAATACAGCACTCGGGTGACACCTACAAATGACATTCCACTACTCAAAGAACGCCATGGGACAGTTTTCACCGTCGCAACGTACCAATGGCACGTTTGAATTCGCACCTGAGGCACTCCTGGTAGCATTTTTCGGCAGTCTATTCCATGCCACAGCCGCGCGGTAGCGGAACGACCTCCGGATCTGTTCCAGACGACACCGAGACAGGTAAAGCTGACCGTCATCGGATGCACGGGTGTCGCGCTGAGACACAGCCCAGCCAATAGTTAACGTGAGCACTGATCGGGCACAATGGTTTAAAGGGAGTGTGCCTACTCACATTGGTCATGTGGAGTTGTTGACACTAGTCTGTTGTAGAGTATATTTTTCGGAATTTAGCTATGTACTTCATTTCCCCAGATTCACTATAGTTGCTGAGATACTCCAAATTCGCCAAGGTCATTGCGGCGGAACAATTATTCGCCAGAGAGATTTCGCTACTAGAACTAGAGAGATTTCGCATGGGTTTGTTTTATTGTCTTTGGTGCGCCATTGTAGGTAACATCTTTCGTACTCTGTTTTATAGTGGCGATTGTTTATGAGTTTTGAAACAAAACAAATGCAAAACAGAATATAAGTAAAAAATTCAACTTAAGGGCTTCCAGACGTGAATTTTTAAATCGTAGGTGGAGTCCGCCTTACCTCGGAAGCGTGACGCCGTCGAGTGACGCCGCCCTTACCTCCAGAGGCGCCAGTCTGACTGATAGAGGGACAACTTAGATCTCCAGAGAGCCAATTTTGGAGAGCGACCAATTCTGGTTGCAGAGGTATATTTGGCACTCAAGGGATCCATTCTGGCCTGCATTTGTCTTCAAGGTCAAAAGGGACGTCATCCAATACATATCTGAAGGCGCCCTCTCACATAGTTCAAAAACATCCTCTGATACATATCTGCGAAGCCCGAGGGCGCCCTCCCTACATAGGTACCTCCAAAGCGCCATTCGCTGAATTTGAGGCGGGGGCGTCTCTGGTCTCACAGAGGGCGCCTCGGGCTATTTGGGAGGGCGCCCTCGGAGATGTATCGGAGGGCGCCTTCGAAAGTATGTGGGAAGGCGCCTTAAGGTATATGGGAGGGCGTCTTTGGAGGCGTGTGGGAGGGTTTATTCAGAAGTGTATCGTAGGTCGCTTTTGCGTGTATGTGGAAGGGCACCTTCAGAATTGTATCACAGGGCACCCTGGGAGGTATGAAAGAGGGCGACTTTAAAGTTGTATCGGAGGTCACCTTTGAAGCTATGTGATAATGTGGGATGGCGCCTTTGGAGGTACATACCTACGTGGGCGCCGGGAGGGCGCCCTCGGATATGTATCGGAGCCTACCCCGCCCTCCGCTCAACAACATCTTTCGCTGACGGCGCCCTCATGAGTAGGTTTGGCGCCCTTGAAGGGCTTGGTACCCCTGGAGTTGGCATGGATTCTAAATACGCCACTGATAATGACAGCTCAACACGACCAGCTTTGAACCCGCCATTGACTGGGGTCCTGATCTGAACCCATTGACACGAGCTGAGGGGGGGGGGCGTTAAGGCACCCTGGTTATCTTCCGAACCAATGATCGCAGCGAGACGCGCATGCGACATTCGAAAGCGCTCAATGAGACGAATCGAAAGCATGCTCGAAAATGTCAATTTAA
>VOPJ01013909.1:0-13235 GCA_014673585.1 Semibalanus balanoides
GTACCTGTGGAGGTGTACCTGTGGAGGTGTACCTGTGGAGGTGTACCTGTGGAGGTGTGTACCTGTGGAGGTGTGTACCTGTGGAGGTGTGTACCTGTGGAGGTGTGTACCTGTGGAGGTGTACCTGTTGAGGTGTATCTTGTGTCGGCAGATACACCAGCCTGGGTGCTGTGTCGGGCGGCCCGGTGGTGGACGGTGAACAGCTAGTTCTGCGGTACAACTCCAGCGAGCCGTGCGCCGCCGGTGACATCGCTCCACCTCGCCGACATCGTTCCACAGAGATCCGCTTCACCTGCGATCCGGCCGCTCAGGTACGGCAGACAGCACGGCACAGTGACGGCACAGGACGGGACGGGGGACGGGATGAGACGCGAGACGAGACTGGACGCAGCAGGACGGCACGGCACAGGACAGGATAGTGCGGCGCGACTCGGGACACGGCAGGGAAGTACGGCACGGGACAGGATAGGACGCCACAGGACGGGATGGGACTGGACGGGATGGGACAGGATAGGACGCCACAGGACGGGATGGGACTGGACGGGATGGGACTGGACGGGATGGGACAGGACAGGGATGGGACAGGGACGGGATTGGACAGGACGGGATGGGACAGGACGGGACGGGATGGGACAGGACGGGATGGGACAGGACGGGAGAGGACGGTAATCGTAACAGCTAGTCTGTTACTGTTTGGATATATGTAACTGCTGATAAGCAGACGTTTGTGTACCACCAAACGGACTTCTTCAGTAGAATTTACTAGTGCTAACCCGTCCGCTCTGCTGGACGATCTATGCATACAGACTGCATTTTTACGTTTTTTTTTATTCGCCATACTACTGAGGTACTCACCCGTCAAGGGATTGTGGTTTGTGACATAAAGACTTTTAAATTCGGTGCGAACGGCTATATTTTGTAACGTTTACTGCTGTTATATTTTCCTCTTCTCCATGCTACAGGTGACGCTGGTGTGTGCATTGAGAAAATATTATATATAGGTGTGCACAAACCGCACACCGCTGGTGTGCACAAACCGCAACCCGTGCCTAGCTGGTTGCGTATAGCTCAAGTTCCGCTCTCATCAGAAGGTGGACGGCAGTATTATCGGTGGAAGTTGTGTCGTGTTATTTTTCCTAACACTGTCAGACATTATCTTTGCTTGTAGGAGGACGGTTTTATGTTGGGAAATGTAGGGAGCAGAATAATATACACACATGTTGTCATGCGATCTGCAAAATTATTTCTTAGATACTATTCAATGCTAATGTGTCGAAACCACATAACATGTCATAATTATGATATGTATAAGGAAAAACTTAGCTAGTAACAAGCGGACATACAGAAGGACAGACTTTCCTTAAATACACCTTTTCTTAATGCGAGGCGGCATCTGTTCAATTCAATTCGGCATTTCTCATTTAAAACGACAGCATGACATACTGTTTGGCATATATGCGCGGGGGCAAGCTCGATAGACCCTTGAACAGACTCTTATGGTCCCCGGACATGCGCGAGAGGCCCCTGGACAGTTTTTTGGCCCCTAAGCATGGCCCCTGGACATGCTTGAGAGGCCCCTGGACATTTTTTGGGGGGACCGTGGGTGGATTCAATGGGCCCCTGGACGTGCCCAAGAGACACCCTGGGTTGGCATTGAAAGCCCTTCAGTGTCTCTGAGAGCCCTTTACATGCACTAGAGAGAGAGACCCCTCGCCCTGTGTCCCTCTGATGACTATTGTAGGTCTCCCTAATGTCACGAATGGAGTTTGAGCTGAAAGATGCTATGTGGGCTCCCTGTTACCCGTAATGGGGGGGGGGGGGGCAATTGCCCCCTTCTGTCCCTTACTGCGCCTCTGGGTGTGAAGCTACACAATGAGGAACTTCGGTCAACAGAACGAAATGAATGGCTACATTCATCCAATCTGACACACAATGAGGGAGCAGCACGCCACGTAACCATATTGAGATTGTTGTCGATGAAAGTGGAATGTGTGCCTATTGTTTAGATAAAGCAACACACACGCAATGCAGGGATCCAGGATAACTGAAATGTCTGTTTAGGAGAATTAGAGATTGAACATGGCTTGTACAGCTACAAAAGAAACATGACAGCACGCGAGTAGGTCAGAAGAAGAGTGAAGAGTGATAAGGACATGTGAATTTGGCGCCACATAACTATAGTTGAGGCGCCCTTAAACCAAAATCATCATCAAGGACATGTGAGACGGATATAACGGCGCAGCTCACATCAGTCGCCAAACGGGCTCACATCAGTCGCCAAACGGGCTCACATCAGTCAGCACATAATGCAAACAAAAGCGACGACGCGCAGTTAATCAGCAGTTGTCTATGGAATAAACTCCAAATTTCCGGCCGCTCGGCGGCTCAATTTAATTACAAATTCGATTATATGCGGTTTCACAAGCAGTGCCATTTCTCCGCGCGTTTAGGTATGTGTTATATTGCTGCTGTCATTTCGTATATGATTGGTCAAAATAGTTCGCTTTAGCACTTTTAAACGCACAGTCATATGTGTAGTACTATACACTATACGCAATGCGACGCGTTTATGAGAATGTATATCCAGGGCATAAGACTCAAAATTTTCGCGCAGCTCCGTGGCGCAATTGATTGAAGACCTCCTGGTCTTGAGTCTAAAAAAATATTCAAAAATGGTAAAGCTGATTAAAAATTGGTGTCACTGGCTCTAAAGTTGATATGGCAGTCAACTAACTCCAGCTCCTGAAAGTTGGTGCGGCCCATGCCATCTACATTCTTCATCCCTGTAACGTGCCTTTTCGTGTTTTGTTTTGGCCCTTTCGATGGTTGGGAAGGGGACCCTATCAACGATCGGGAAGGGGCCCTTTTGAGGCGTCGCCCCCCGCCCCGGATGAAATCCTGGCTAAGTGCCTACTTCAGGGGCCTCTGAGAGTCCTGGTTCAATCCATCTCATCAAAAAATAAATACAAAAATACATAATAAGGGGTCCTCGCAAAATTTAGTGACCGAAATCTGCAGAGTTTTTCATATCCAGGGGTGTTTGGGGAGCACAATGACTGGCTTGCCACCTTTCTGAAAGGCTGGCTGCGCCCCTGTTCACAGCTTAACAGTGTCGGAGGCGGCATCGGTGTCCTGGGCATTCCTTGAAAGATTGAGTACGTGTTAGTAACATAATGTCAACGATATGTAGCCGGCGGAATCGACAGTGACAGTGAACAATGGACGAGGACGTCAGTCTTGGAGAGATTGAGAGAGATTGAGGTCCTCGATGGAGATCGATAATCTGCTTTTCGTTTTTGTTTGACTTATTTGCATTCACATAAATGATGTCGGTCTAAGATAGATAAGACATAATTTTTTAAAGACATACATTTGCAGTACAACGAAGAGCCTCATGGGCCCGTCCTGGGTTGTACGGCACACATGGATGTGAACTCTTCCCACATACATTGCCTCGCAGGGCACCATATCATGTTGTAACAGTACACACTAACCATTTTCAGAATTTAATTTCCCAAACTTTTCGCCCAATTTTAATAAAATTTTGACAGCATGCGTATAATTGTTGGTAACTCAGTTACCAAAAATTTCAGCACGATCGGCATCATGCGTAAGCGGTTATGCAATAAAAAAACTCAGGGGTCGCTTTATAGGACCCCCCTTCTCGTGGGCGAGGGTAACATACATACATATACAATCTGTTAACCGCTACAGGCGTCTGCACACATACGATCTCAGAATTAGCCTATCACACGCACTTCACTACGACAATTCAAGTCATACATACCTGTAATAATTACACTAATCCACACACCACACACACACACACACGAAATACCACACACACACACACACACACCAGTTCACACAACACAAAACCCACACACATTCACAACCACTACACACCACACAGGAACACACATACACACAACACGCACGCACGCACGACCACACGCACGCCCACGCACGCACCAGCAGGCACGCCGCACGCAACAGCACGCACGCACGCACGAGCACGCACGCACGCACCAGCACCACGCATCGCACGCACGCACGACGCACGCACGCACGGCACCACGCACCACGACTGCACGCACGCACGCACGCCGCAACCACGCACGCACGCACGCACGGCAAGCACGCATTCTGCACGCACGCAGGGCGGCCCTTATATTGCACGCACGCCACGCACGGCAACGCCACGCAACCACGCAGTCGCACGCAGCCACGCAGCACAACGCACGCACAGCACGCACGCACGCACGCACGCACGCACGCACGCACGCACGCACGCACGCACGCACGCACGCACGCACAATCCTCTTTCTAAAAATAAACACTTTTCCTGTAAGCAACATATTTAAATTAGTTATCATATTATGTATATTCACATATGTGTATCACTAAAGTTAAGACTAATCCCAGGAGTATTTATACAAAACTTTCCCGAAATATATTTGTCTAGCCCAGCTTTGAAAGAAACTAATGTGGCTGCACTGATTACATCACTTGGTAAATTGTTCCAATGGCTCACAGCCCTTCTACTGAAAAACGAAGTCCGTTCTACTGAATTCTGTCTTAATCTAGTCCTGTTTGTTTAACAATAAGTTTATATACTGATAGCATCGCTTCTTTTTTCCCTATCAACATCAAACAAGTTCTTTTAATACCCAATCTGTGGACCATTTACAAACTAGTTAAAACCTTCAATGAGATCCCCCTCAATCTGTTATATTTAAGTGAGAACATATTCAATGTGTTAAGCCTATCATCATATTATAAATTACT
The DNA here is from genome assembly GCA_014673585.1 of Semibalanus balanoides. Lineage (NCBI taxonomy): Eukaryota > Metazoa > Arthropoda > Thecostraca > Balanomorpha > Balanidae > Semibalanus > Semibalanus balanoides. The sequence continues at coordinate 4,789 of VOPJ01013909.1, forward strand.
AGTACCGTTAACCATTTGTGTTGCCCTTTTTGTACCCTTTCTGGTAACCAACAATCTTTCACATACGTTGGTACTCTAAATGCGGTCTAACAAATACACAATAAAGTTTAGTTATCACCTTAACACTTTTATCAGAAACATTCCTGCTAATGGCACTAAGTATCCTTAGCGCCTTTTTTCCTAGCTTCGGTTACCTGGTCAGATGCTGACAGCTTACTGTTAACCATTATCCCTAGGTCCCTTTATATATATATTATATATCATAATGTACGAAGTTATTATTTTTACTCGGCATGCATGCATGACTTTACATTTGTTAATATTAAATTAAATTTGCCATGTTTCTGACCATTCAACTAACCTATCCAGCTCCGACTGGAAAAGATCCTGGTCGGTACCTTCCCTGATAACCCTGTAAACTTTAAGATCGCCAGCAATTTTCAACACTTCCCTGTCTACACCATTCTCGATTGTATTTATGAATACTAAAAATAACAATGGGCCTAAAACTGAGCCTTGACGCACTTCACTGCGTCTACGCATATTTCAGATTTGACCCCATTTAGTAAAACTCTGCTGCCGTCCTGAGAGCCAAAACTCGATCCAATCAAGCGTGTTTCCGCTTATACGAAGTTATTATTTTTACTCGGCATGCATGCATGACTAGTATTGTATGGATTTTCTATGGATGGATTCTATCTATGGATTCTTGTTCTATGGATTTTCTATGGATGGATTCTATCTATGGATTCTTGTTCTATGGATTTTCAGTTGCAATCCTAATCTTTTATGGGGAACCTTACCAAAAGCTTTACTAAAATCAAGGTACGATACATCAAGCTGTTCGCTTTTATCAAAACTATCGGTTGCCACATCCAAAAACTGCAGAAGGCTGGTCAAGCACGAATAATCCTTCCTGAAGCCAAGCTGAGTATCCCTAATTGTTTTATATTCATCCAAATATTTTACTTGGGCGCAAATTGACCTTAGTTGTCGGCGCGCCCGAAAATCCCAATAAACAAACAACATATTTTACTATTTTATATTTAACGATCGATTCCAGTACTATGCAAATTCAAGAGGTAAGACTGCCAGGTCTTTAATTGTCTTCCTTCGTTTTATCCCCCTTTTTAAATATAGGAACTACGTTTGCACTCTTCCAGTCAAGTGGAATCTGTGTTTCTTTTAGTGATCTGGCAATATTATAGCCAGTGGAACAGATATCTCTCTTTCACATTCTTTTAAAACCCTTGCATGTATAGTATCCGATCCCAAACTAGATTATATGACTAGTTGTTTTGTTTTATTATATATGTGAAAAATAGTAAAAACAAAAACAAAATGCGAACTCCCTAATCCACTTTTGGTCCGGTTCTTATGTATTTGTCTCCAATGACCTCCTCCGCTCACCCCCCCCCGATTTGTTTGACAGCCTTACAATGCAATATCAGCGTTATAGCAGCGCATGTATAGGTGACTACAAATGCTGCTGACACTGCTGACTAGAAATGAAAGTAAAATGCTGCACTTGTTGCTCGTCATAGACATGTGATGTTCGAAAGTTTTTCATATACAAACGTTCATACGTCATTTTCTTATTATGAATGTTGACACTGTGTGACACCGTTGTATTGTTATTGTCTGATCAGCCCGGGCTGTGTCTGTCTGTCTGTCTGTCTGTATGTCTGTCTGCAGGGGACGCAGCCCCGCCTGGTGTCCAGTGACGGCTGTCTGTACCAGTTCGCCTGGACCACTGCCAACGCCTGTCCCCTGGAGCAGGCGCGTGGTACCGCCAACTGCACCGTGCAGAATCCGCAGACTGGCTACAGGTCAGCTGCTGGAGATGGTCATTGTTCTGTCTGTGTCCTGTCTGGTCCCTAGTCGTCCAAGCTCTAACTACTATTACGTTAATCATATCCGACCACAAGGTGCCACCACTTACCATCACGCTGCTATTACGTAATCATATCCGACCACAAATCACCAACTTACCATCAGTTTGCTTCGCTCATTCATACTGTACAATATTATTATGCTTTTATGTACGTATCTTACCATGCGTCGTTGTGCTCCAATCCGAAGTATGTCTGCTCCTGATCACTTATTACCTTTTTACCTTGGCCGTGACCTGCTGCCTTGTAACATTTACAAGCTGCAGTTTCGGCTCGCTACCTCTCCATCTGACCCGTCCCCGTCTCCTGGTCCGTGTTCACTGGTTAGTGAGCTGCAGTTCGGCTAGCTACTCTCGATCTGACCCGTCCAATCTCTGGTGCAGTGTTCATCTGCGTTAGTGAGCTGCAGTTTCGTGCTCGCTATCTCCCATCTGACCCGTCCCGCTCTGTCCGTGTTCACTGGTTAGTGAAGCGCAGCTTTGGCTCGCTCCTTCTCGATCTGACCCGTCCCAATCTCCTGGTCCGTGTTCACCTGGTTAGTGAGCTGCAGTTTGGGCTCGCTGCCTCTCCATACTGACCCGTCCCCGTCTCCTGGCCGGTGTTCCGGTTATGAGCTGGCCAGTTTCGGCTCGCTGCTCTCCATCTGGCCAGTCCCAATCTCCTGGTCCGTGTTTCAACCTGGTTAGTGAGCGCAAGTTTTCGGCTCGCTGCCTCTCTCATCGACCGTCCAATCTCCTGGTCGTTGTTCACTGGTTAGTGAGCTGCAGTTTCGCTTGCTGCCTCTCCATCTGACCGTCCGTTCCTGGTCAGTGTTCACTAGTTAGTGAGCTGCAGTTCGGCTCGCTTGGCCTCTCCATCTGACCCGTCCATCTCCTGTCGTGTTCACTGGTAGTGGAGCTGCAGTTTCGCTCGCTGCGCCTCTCCATCGACCCGTCCCAATCTCTGGTCCGTGTTCACTGGTTAGTGAGCTGCAGTTTCGGCTCGCTGCCTCTCACTGAACCGTCCGTCCTCCTGGTCCGTGTCATGGTTAGTGACGCTGCGTTTCGGCTCGCTGCCTCTCCATCTGACCACGTCAAATCTCGCTGTCCGTGTTCACATGGTTTAGTGAGACTTGGCAGTTTCGGCTGCCTGCTCTCATCGACCCGTCCAATCTCCTGGTCGTGTTACTGGTTAGTGAGCTCAGTTTCGGCTCGCTGCCTCTCATCTGGCCCGTCCCAATCTCCTGGTCCGTGTTCACTGGGTTAGTGAGGCAGTTTCGGCTCGCGCCTCTCCATCTGACCGTCCAATCTCCTGGTCCGTGTTCACTGGTTCAGTGAGCTGCAGTTTCGGTCCGCCTCTCCATCTGCCCGTCCCAATCTCCTGGTCCGGTGTTCACTGGTTATGTGAGCTTGGCGTTTCGGCTCGCTGCCTCTCCATCTGACCGTCCAATCTCCTGGTCGTGTTCACTGGTTAGTGAGCTGCAGTTTCGCTCGCTGCCTCTCCATCTGACCCGTCCCCGTCTCTGGTCCGTGTTCACTGTTATGAGCTGCAGTTTCGGTCGCTGGCCTCTCCGTCTGACCCGTCCAATCTCCTGGTCCGTGTTTCACGTGGTTAGTGAGCTGCAGTTCGCTCGCTGCTCTCCATCTGACCCGTCCCCGTTCTGGTCCGTGTTCACTGGTTAGGTGAGCTGCAGTTTCGGCTCGCTGCTTCGTCTGAACCCGTCTGCTGGTGCGGTCGCCTGTCACTGGCCGCGGCGGGTGGCCCTCCGTGTGCTGCTGGGCTCCAGTCCAGCTGAACGTCCTGCATCCTGCGCTGACTCACAGCCGGGCAACTGCACCGGCAGGCACAGGTTCGTGGTTATGTGCGCCGGCTCCAGCACAGTGGTTAGTGTACGCGCCGGCTCCAGCCACAGTGGTTAGTGTGCGCGCTCCAGCTCACAGTGGTTAGTGGTGCGCGGCTCCAGCCCGTGGTTAGTGTACCGCCGGCTCCAGCCCAGTGGTTAGTGTACCGCCGGCTCCAGCACATGGTTAGTGGTGCGGGCTCACCACAGTGGTAGTGTGACGCGGTCCAGCCACAAGTGGTTAGTGTGCCGCCGGCTCCAGCCACGTGTTAAGTGTGCGCCGCTCCAAGCCACAGTGGTTATGTGCGGCCGCTCCGCCAAGTGTTATGTGCCGCCGCTCCAGCCACAGTGGTTAGTGTGCCGCGGCTCAGCCACAGTGGTTATGTGCGCCGGCTCCAGCCACAGTGGTTAGTGTGCCGCCGGCTCCAGCCACAGTGGTTAGTGTGCCACCAGCTCCAGTTAGTAAGTGTGCCGCCGGCTCCAGTTAGTTAGTGTGCCGCTGGCTCCAGTTAGTTAATGTGCCGCCACACTCTGTCTGAGAGGAGCGGCCTTATCAGATAAGGTTGGATTTGTGCTTCTCTCAAACCTGATTTAGAATCTTTAAGTCAGCTACAAAAAGTTTCAACAACATGAGTAATTTCTTTGTTTATTATTTTTGTTGATTTGATCTTCTTAAGCAGTGAATGCACTTATCCATGCGGATGTTTTGTTGTTGTTGTTGTTGTTGTTGTTGTTGTTGTTGTTGTTGTGTCTCCTCCCGGAACGGCTCATGGCCGCCCGTCAGCCAGCGGCTCCAGATGGCGCATGAAGCCGCAGGTCAAGGCCGCCACGATGTCCCCGTCCCGCAGCTGCGTCGGTTCGACGTAGATTGTGCCGAGCAGCCGGAGGCGTGGATGTTTTGCTCGTTTTTCAGCTCGATGAACGCTGTAATTTTTAGTAGACTGCATATTTTGTACCACCGTATTTGATGCTCATGTTAACTGTGAAGATAGCTGTCGTTCCTGTACATGCTACAGACACCTCCTTTGTTCCAGGAGTATGCAAAACCACTGCCGTCAATGCTTCTACCAAACGCAACGTCGGCATGGCCAACGACAACCTGATCTATGACGATGGTCTACTGTTACTCAACTACAGGTAATTTACCATGAGTTAAACCAGAAGTATCTCTGCGGTCCTCGAAATCTTTCGGCAGACGAAAATTCTTCCGAGTGTTTTTTCCGGATAGTGAGTTTTTCGGCTATGTGTGACACTGTGACAATTCAGGTGATTCATTTGTGTGTTTGTTGATTGCTTGTGTCGAGGTCGATTTATTTGTTGAGTTTGCAATACGCTGCAGTGTTGTGGCCTGTTAAACATTGGAGTGAAGCCGTCAATCGTGGCCGGCCATTGAGCTGCCGCTCTCATGTCGTATCGGCCGTCCTTCCATCAGCGGTGGAGCGCCGTGCGGGGGCGGCAGGCGCTACAGCACCGTCATTAGCTTCATCTGCGGCCCGGAGGTGGGCGAGCCGGGACCTCACGTGGTGGAGGACGACCTCTGCACCGTCAGCGTCCACTGGCCCACCCACCTGGCCTGCGAGAGTCGGGTGAGAGGCCCTGCAGCTGCCCGGCAACCGGCGGCTGCTAGTGACTCGCTGAACACCGTACTAGGATACATTATGTAGCTGTGTGATGTGGCGCTGCCGAGTATAGCTGTGTGTGCAGTTTCGTTTAGGTGTTACATCTCATGTCGCTATGTCATTTTCCATGTCATTCTCTTTCTCCTGCCTATGACCTGCTTTGGTTTGGTTAGGATAAGGCCGCTTCAGTCCGCTTGAACCATTGCGCAGCCATGGGATGAATGAAAAGCGGGGTAAAGTGGATATAAATGAAACGCCAACCGGGCAACCGTCCATGGACTTGCCGGGCCGTTCCCCGCAGGGTGAAGCTGCGAGGAGGGCCCAAGCCATGAAGACGGCCACCACTCCCGGGGGAGGGGCAGCTGTTGTTGTTGTTATTCCTCCTGGGCGCAGCCGAGGAGGCCGCGCCATAGCCTCGTAGGGGCTTTTTATGGCGGAGGTAGCCTGCGGCCAAGGCCGCGACGACATCCGCTTCCCTCAACCTTTCAGGTACCGGGTAGATGGTTCCCAGCAGGCGGAGACGAGCCCCGGCCAGACGCGGGCACCGGAGGAGCACGAGCTCCGGGGTGTCCGCCTCCTCTCGGCAGACGATGCAGAGGGAGACCGGACAACCCCCGCTGCTGCACTGCTCACACTCTGGGATCGCCGGCGCCCAATCCGGTGCAGATATGACTCTGCACGTCCCCAGTGACCTGCGCGCAACTGGTGGACGTTGATCGCGACGTCTCGGTCGTCACCGGGGACTGGTGTCGGTAGTTTGTCTTACATGATGGACCTGAGAAATCCGGCCGGCCACGCTGACTTCCAGCGGTGGGTGGGAGTAAGGCCTGCAGCCCTCATGGCGGTGTGGACGTCGGTGGGGTACCCTCCTGCGGCAGGGCTGATGCTTCTCCGGCGAGGGCATCCGCTAGATCGTTTTCTGGCAGTTCGCAATGGAAAGGCATGCACTGCAGGCATACTGCCCTGCCGCCGCCACGCAGGGCCAGCAGGCTGGACCACACCTGGCTCCGAGGAGCGTGTCCCTGAGCAGCCGGGCCTCCCTCCAGCAGCCGTAACTGGGAGTTCGGTGCAGACCACTAGACGTTCGGGTGATGACCTCGGCAGCCCAGCTGCGGTCTCGCGAGCGAGCTGCCCCGGCTGGCGCAGAGCTCTGTTCCTTGTGCGGGAGCACAGCGCAGCCCGCCGGACACGGACCGTCGCTGCCTCCTCGCAAGCTATCGGCCCGGCAGATCAGAGCTCCACCCCCGGCCGCGCGCCACCGCCGGCCTCCGCCGAGCCGTCCGTCCAGATCCAGACGCGTCCGGCAGGAGGGCGGAAAGGTACTTCTCTGCCACCGCCTTGCGCATCCTGTCCGGGCGCCCTGCCCTCCGCAACCCTCAACGTCTAGATCGAAGGACATGTCGGTCGGGTCTCTCCATGGCAGCAATGTCACGCAGAGCCGCGCCTCGAACGGGGTGTCGGCCGCTCCAGCCAAGGCGAACGCCTCATACCCCTCGGACCTCCAGCCCGTGACGTTCACCAGTCGGGAGGGCGCACAGTGCACACCCTTCTCCAACAGTCCGCAGCGGGTCCCCCAGGGGGAGAGACGCAGCGAGGCCGAGCATCCTGACGGCGAGCGCACCCCGGCGGACCCCGACGGGGAGGAGTACTGTCTTCGCCATCAGCGCGTCTACTGGGGTCAGCGCGTACTGGGGTCAGCGCCTACTGGGGTCGACGACCGGCAACCGGACCGTGTCTGTGACCGTGTCTGTGACCGTGTCTGTGACCGTGTCTGTGACCGTGTCTGTGACCGTGTCCGTGCTGTTTGACCGTGTCTGTGACCGTGTCTGTGACCTGTGTCTGTGAACCGTGTCTGGTGAACGTGTCTGTGACCGTGACGTTCTGTGACGTGATCTTGACCGTGCTGTGACCTGTCTTGACCGTGTCTGTGACCAGTGTCTATGACCGTGCTCTGTGACTCGTGTCTGTGAGTGTCTGTGACCGTGTCTGTGACCGTGTCTGGTGACCGTGATTGTGACCGTGGTCCTGTGTCTACCGGTTGCCTTGGATGAACGGGTGCCTGTGACCGTGCCTGTGCCCGTGCCCTGTGACCCGTGCCTGTGCCGTGCCTGTGAACGTGCCTGATTGACCGTGCCCTGTGACCGTGCCTGGAACCGTGCTGTGACCAGATTGCCTGAGACCGTATGGTCTGTGACCGTGGTCTAGTGACGTGTCTGGTGACCCGTGTCCTGTGACCGTGTCTGTGACCAAGTGTTCTTGGACCGTGTCCTGATGACCGTGTCTGTGACAAGTTTGTGTCTGTGACCGTGTCTGTGACCGTAGTCTGTGCCCCGTGTCCTGTGACGTGTCTGTGACCGTGTCTGTGACCGTGTTCTGTGACCGTGTCTGTGACCGTGTCTGTGCCTGTGTCCGTGCCTGTGTCCGTGCCTGTGTCCGTGTCTGTGACCGTGTCTGTGTGACCGTGTCCTGTGACCGTGCCTGTGACCGTGCCTGTGACCGTGTGCTGACCGTGTGTTGCTGACCAGGTGGCCTGTACGGTGGACACGCCGGACGGCCTGGTAGGACCTGACCGGGCTGGTGCGGCCTGGCGGCACGGTGGTGGCCGCCGGCTCCGGTAGCTCCGCGGGGGAGCGGTTCACTGTCAACGTGTGCCGTCCGCTGGGGCCGTCCGCTGGCCTGGCCTGCCCCGCGGGCAGTGCCGCCTGCCACGTCAACGGTACAGAGTACCAGGTGAGAGGGGGCTGCAGGTGGTACAGAGTACCAGGTGAGAGAGGCTGGAGGTGGTAAGAGAGTACAAGGGTGAGAGAGAGTGGAGGTGGTCACCCGGTACCAGGTGAGGGGGCTGCAGGTGGTACAGGGTACCATGTGAGAGGGGGCTGGAGGTGGTACAGAGTACCAGGTGAGAGGGGGCTAGAGGTGGTACAGAGTACCAGGTGAGAGAGGGCTGGAGGTGGTACAGAGTACAAGGTGAGAGAGGGCTGGAGGTGGTACAGAGTACCAGGTGAGAGGGGACTGGAGGTGGTACAGAGTACCAGGTGAGAGGGGGCTGGAGGTGGTACAGAGTACCAGGTGAGAGGGGGCTGGAGGTGGTACAGAGTACCAGGTGAGAGGGGGCTG
>VOPJ01013910.1:0-11762 GCA_014673585.1 Semibalanus balanoides
ATATTTTTTAATATAACACATTTTGTGACGTCACTACACACGAGATTGATGATAAAATCAGACAAATTTAAACAGGCTGTACAAAGACCACAGGCACATTGTGACTAAAATGCAAACCAAAAATATAAAAAGATAGAAAATGTCATGGCCTAGAAAATAGCGATCTCGAATTTCGAGAACAAAAAAAAAATTGACCACCAAAATGTAACAAATGGGGGGGGGGAATAGTCACAAAATCAAACAATTCAAATATGTTAAAAAATTGAATATTTGTTAGAGAACCACATATCAAAAATACTTAACCAAATTTCAATGCAAAATCTGTATTTTTTAGTGAGTAATAGCTCCCTAAGTATGGTAACTGATGACGTAATAGTTTGAAATTGCGTTTTTTGGCTTTTTGACAAGATAATGACAAATAAATGTCGGCAATGTATTTCTGAGATAAAACTGGTCTGGAAATGTACTTTTTTGTTAAGATTTATTAATTTAAGAATTTGACCCCATTTGACCTTAATTTGACCTCAGCTTGACACTAACTTTGCTTAAATGAGCTAAGATGGTACATTGATTATCACTAACGATTTCTATGTATAAAACAGCCCATAAAACATATGTCGCATGACTTCCAAAAATATTTTTGGATAGTGACCTTTTGTGACCTGACCTTAACCTTGACCTTTGCCAAAAAATCTCATTTTTGCTCATGCGGGACGTGAGTCATCCCTTTGGGAGCACTTTAGGTGACCATGGTCGCAATCAAAGGCTCTGGATGGAAAGTATGGTCCATAAGCTCAAATGTCTCGATTTTGACCTTTGACCCGACCTTGATCTGAAATGTGACCTCAATTAAACAATATGCTTTAGTATGCTTTGGATACGTCTTAATGAGAGCTTTCAAACGCCGTCTTGCGCATCATGCCTATGTCAGATGCATGATCGTTGTTCCGTGCATAGACAGAGGGGCAATATCCCCCCGATGCCCTTGTCATGGTCGTCACACTTCAGATAAGACAGTGTCATGGGATTGCTTTGAGCCAGGGTGCAGAGTGGAAAAAATCAGACTGTATAGAATCAGGTGTAAAAGGGTGGAACATTATACGTCAAAAAGAAGCCTTTTTCAAGATTTACCCGCATCTTGTATAAACAAGGGCTTGATCAATTTGCTGGTTTCTTTATAATATTAACATAAAATAGTAAAGTTATCAAGTGAAAAGAGTGGAAAATAACCCTTCAAATTGGGCAAAAGGAGTGGAATATTATTTATTGTAGAATGTAGGGTGGCGCTATACACACAAAATTCCCAATCCTATGACACTGGATAAGACCCTGGTCAAGCGCAGGTTAAGTCAGACTGGTGATCATGAACAAAAAACACTTGGAATGCATACCTAGGAAATGCTAAAGGAGCTAGGATTCTGAAACAAAAATGCAAAAACTTTGTTACAAAAGTGGATTGGTTATCATTGATCAGTAAATGATGAATGCAAAATACAGCAGTTGATTTTCAACCCCCACAGTGTCCCACCACAATAGGCTTTACTAACAACAAAAACATAACAATGACCAATTCAAATATATTGGGATTATGGAACCAACTAGGCAAGCATCATTTACATGTAGGTAGTTAGGTACATTATAAAGGGAATATAACACCTTGGGAAAGTATGTGGAATGATGGAGAAGAGTGCCTAATCTTGCATCACCAAAACCAGTTGACGCCATACCAACAAAATGATATCCTTGAATCAGAATATATAAGCAACACAGAGGTAATTTTCCATTGGAAATTGATCCAAATTGGCAAAAACTATAAGTTTTGGTGGCAATCAGTTAAAATAACAAAAAGCAAGCCCAGTATAAATAAAAGTGGATAGCTGATGATGTATGTGAAACATCACAAGATTTTTTCATTTAAAATATGACCAAATGGCAAATATACCCAACAGTTGTAGCATTGAAACTCAACAACTAGGTCGTTTTGGAAGGAAATATTCAAATTTGGAGGTTTCTCAGTACACCTGACAAATCTGGTTATCTCAGTAAAAACTTATGTTAAAGGTGTTATATTCCCTTAAAGACATAGTAAAATTGACATTTTTGATTAAAAGACATAGTGATAGTAGAGCATAATAAGTGACTAATGACTAAATAATAAATACATCAAAACACTGACTTAAAGGAAATAGTTCACCTTCAGCATGGTTTTGAACTGAGATAGCAGTTTTGTAGCCCGTGTTGAAAAACCCCTAACTAAAAGTTTTCTGGGCTGAAAGGGCTCTCCAGCCAAATATATTTAACTTTTTGTTGAAGGGTTGTGGGCCTCACACGCATGGGCAGAGGCTATTGTGGGCCTCACATGCCTGGGCAGAGGCTGTACACTGTACAGTAATCTTATGCGACTATACATTCAAATCTGATTGGCTGAGCCGGGTTTGACGTTGTGGAGAGTACGCATATAGCTTTGATGAAATTAATAATTACATCATTCTGTCCTGAATTGGCACAGTGTATGGCTATTTTTGACATTATGAAAAGAAGTTGTATTGGAAAATATAATCAAATTGTGTTAGAAAAAAATCCAAGATGAACTATTTCCTTTAAAGGAAATAGTTCACCTTGGATTGTTTTTTCGAACATGATTTGACTATATTTTTAAATAACAACTTCTTTTCATAAATTGTCAAAAATAGACCATACATCACGCCGAATTCAGGGACAGAAGGACGTACATTATTAATCTTTATCAAAACTATATGCGTACTCTCTACAACGTCAAACAAAAGAATAAAATGGCTCAGCCAAATCAGATATTTGAAAGTAGTCGCGTAAGATTAGTGTATAGCCTCTGTCCCAGGTGTATTTGAGGCCCACATTCTTGGACATCCCATATTTATGGCTCACATTCCTTTGACAAAAAGTCAAATAAATTTGGCTGGAGAGACCTTTCAGCCTAGAAAACTTGCAGCTAGGGGTTTTTCAACACAGACTACAAAACTGCTATCTCAGTTCAAAACCCATGTTGAAGGTAAACTATTTCCTTTAACATGCTGCTGTTGCTGATGTAGGTAATGTTACTGATTACTGATACACTAAAGCACTGATGCATACAGCACCAACAGCATGAAAGTCTAGTATTTTGATGTGCCCGTCGTACCCATAAATTAACATGGTGAATCCAAATAAACGGCACAGGCCACCAACCATAATTTGAGTCTGAGCTGAGCTATCTCCGGCCATGGCGTCAGTTCACAATCAATGGAACCTGTCAAACGAGCGTAAATTATAGTACCACACAAGCCAGAGAAATGTAAATAGGTGTGGACTATAGCCTTGGGTGTGGACACAAATGATTTTATTATCTGTCCGATTATAACCAGCAAAACTGAGAGCTGTGCACGCGACTTTATAAGTTTAAATAGACAGAAACAGTTCAAAAGTTCAAAATTAACACGAAGAGCTTTCGGGTTTCGTAATATCTGCGCCGCTTTCGCTCCCCAGTAAAGCTACCACATTTGATATGGAACCAAAAATATAGCATACAGTAGTGAATCCAGTATCTTTCTGGTACTATACCCTAGAATGGTCTACAAAAGTCCGATCCATGACGGGTCGATCCATGTCCATTAGGGTAGATCCAGGGGCGGATCTAGGAAAAATTACGGAGGGGTACATTGGACGTCAAAGGGCCCTGGAGCTTAAAAGGGTCCCGAGCGTTCTTACTTCCTATAGGTCTGAAAGGGCCTACAGACGGTTTGAGAGTGTATTTCCAGGTATTAGAAAGTCCTTTGCAAGCCTAAGAGAGCCCTTGGCTGGCCTGAAAGAGTCACACACCGGTCTGAGTCCTGAGAAGGCTCTTGACATTCCTGGAAGGGCTCTATGCAAGGACGTCACGGTTATTATGTTAGAAGGAGATCGGCTGAAATGAGGAAACAGTGTAACCACATTGTTGTCTGCCTTTGCAGCATTTGAAACATGAATTTTCATGCTAATTGCTACAGTACCTAGTATACTTGTTATTTAGCGACGCCAAGCGGCGCGAAACTTTTACGGGTTTGCCTAATAAAACCTGTAAATATGGCGATGGCGATGTCGATGACGCCGCGTTGCACCGTAAAACTTTAGTTTAAGGTCGTGAAAAACGAAGTTTTAACATTTGAACCAGACCGTGAGTGGAGCCAATCTTCAGGGTCAGGCAACCCCTTCTCCTGGTTGCACATATCGGTATGGTTAAAAATAGTGATATGAAGGTAGTTTGTATAGCCCGATAGGGGAGACCGAGGCGCGCTGGTGATACATTGAAGCGCGCTGGTGCTACATCACTTTTTACTTCAAGTTCTGTAGCAGCCAAACTATGACAAACAGCCTAGAATGGATACCGCCACATAAAAGCTGCGTCTAGTCTGCACAAAAAATGCATTATAGGTTTTAGTGTAGGGGAAATGTTCCGATTAGCAGCCCCCTTAGGTTGAAGCGCGCTGGTGATTATGCTGTCGTTGTTTCGACCGTGGGAACTTGTTTTAAGGAAAGTGTGAACATTTTTCTAGCCATATATGGTCTTAGTTTATTCGCTCATTCGTATATATAATCGCAAATTACGATCTTGCAAGCCATTGCAAAAAACGCAAATAGGGAACTGTTACCAGTTTGCGACCGGGTTGATATAGCATCCCAACTTTAGCAATATGTAGCATATTGCTTCTAAAGTTTCCGTTTTTCTGGTTCAATTTTCACTCCTATTTGGGGGAGACTCACAATTCAAACCAGCTTGTCAGTCGTAACGAAAAGAAGCATTGGAGTCCAATTTCAAGCTTAAGATCAGCCGGGTGACTTGAAGACTTCGGTCGACAATAGGGAAATGTAGTGTTCCAAAAATTAAGTCGCATAAAAATAACCGGCACACTATACAACGGAAAATGACAAAATAAACCATAATATATGAACAATTCAGAACAAAACAAACTTTGTTTTTAAGAAGTACTGAAGTAGTAAAAACGCACATATTAAGTGCGTTAAACGGCGTAAGAAAAACACGTTTTTTCTTTCAGCACACGTACAGAGCACTACCGTATAAATACACCAGGACGCCTTAAAGTCGCCGTCCACCGCACTCGCCTAATCGCCTAATCGCCGAATTTAACATGGGGGCCAATGGGAAACGCGCTGAATTGTCGCCTAACGACCGAATGCGCGTTTAGGCGTGTTCAGATGATTTTTTTCAGCGCGTTTTCGGCGCTGAGTCGGCGCTGAGTCGCATAACGTTGTAACTAGCACAGGAGTTGGAAGTGTTGAGCTTTTCGGTCGTTAGGCGTGAAAAAGCTCTGCACCTGAAAGATCTTAATGCAAATTGTACGACAAGTAAAGTATTTCTCGCTGTGAAGTAGGTAAATATTATAACCTTACCATAGCATTGGTGTTTCCAGGGCTTCATACTTTGTGTGCAGTGCATCACGAGGTTATTTATGGCGATAATCTTCGGTAGGTATCTGTCTTCTTCGTAGTAGAACACTACTTTACTTGAGCTGAAATTATCGAAATATGTGGCAACAGCAACATTATTGTATAGATTTGGAGAGATTTTTTCTCCATATTCTCCAATTTACAGAACATTGAATAATTTGTTTATATTTCTGCTTGTTTAAATGACCTTGGTACCGGCCCTCAAAACACTTAAAGCTTTGTGGTAATTTCTTATTTGTCTTCGCTTTATTGCCGTGCTTAGTGTTAAATATTACAACAACAGTTTTTCGAGGTACGCCATAAATAATAAACTAAAAACCACAACTTTCCGCATTTTAAATGCACTTTTGGTCCAGTCAATGGGTCTTACATTCGGTGCATAATTCGGTCGTTAGGCGCGTAGTCAGTGCGTAGTCGGCGAGCAGTCGGCGAGCAGTCACCGCGTAGTCGGCGCGTACTGAAATTCGGCGATTAGGCGATTAGGCGTGTGTGCGCAGTGGACGGCCACCTTTAAACGGCGAAGGACGAGCGAGTCCGAATAAATCCGCGTCAATTTATAACCCGTCCAACGGAGGTTCGTCTTTGGAAAGCATGCTTTTGAATTATTTTTCGCTGTGTGTTTGTTTTGCCCGACGCAAATAGAAAGAAATAATCAATACTTTGAACTAAATAGGTTTGCAGCGTTATTTACATTTGTTATTAATCTTCATGTCTTTGTAGGCAAAAAATTTGTTTGGGTGGTATTAGATGGATTTGATTGCGCTTTAAACAGCTTGCATCATTTGTATCGTCTAGCACCCTTCGGTTTTGAAGCTACGGCGTTGTAATGAAGGAAATGTTATAGAATCGTCAATGAAAATATTACAGGCAGATTTTAACAGCAAAATACTGTATTGAAACCTCAATTTTTGCATGCATTTTAGAGACGGTACATTGGTCTACAGATTGGTGTTTGTTTCATCGTTTACGTCATAGGTGCTGAGCACTGATTTAAATTAATGAAGAGACGTCATAAACTATAATTTGCGCTTGTTAGCCAGTAATTTGGCACGTCACGCGCCGCTGATCGACACATAGTGCCATTCGCGGGCGGATCGTTTTCTCTAGCTCTGTGTTTGACCGCGTGTCTTTGCGACTTTTGGTTGCCGAGATATAGGTCCGGTATGCAAGCATGTTTGCAGTAATTTTCTGGACGGAACAGGGGTGCACGTGCGCAACGTGCAGTGTGACCAAGTTTGCACCTGAACAAATTGCCAGTGGCTGGGTCTCCAGCCTCACACCAAAATTTTAGTTTAATAGGTCAGCGTTCTCAGTACGGAGGATAATATTCGTGCCCTGACGCGGCACGTGTACGCGCAATGCCTGACCCATCACATGAAGAAAAACATGTCAATAATCAAATGTCATTGCTTGGGCATAGATGGCGAAAAAACCGCTTGTCAAATCGGATGCGGGATTCAAAAGATATAGCTTCTGACAGGTCGCGGTCTGGAGGGCCGGGTAGGTCGGCCGCCTTATATCTGAGAAAAATCCGGCATTCAATGAGGACTCGCTCGCGTTCGCGCGTCGTAGCAAGCAGAAATGGCTGAAACTGGTAAAAGCCATGCCGATTTAGTCCATCCATTTTTAAGTTGCATTCGTGGTCAATTTCTGTGTTGGTGGGAGGTGCAAATGGGAGAGTCGCTAATAGGAAAATTGTCATAAGTTAAAAAAAAAACGGCCACCAAGCGTGTTCAAAAGCTCTACAGAAGGTGTGCAATTAGCCCGGTGGAGGTTATTTCTGGGTAATTGCAACGTGTAAATCAGAAACAAATGACTGCAGTAACTTAACTTTAATTCGTTCCTAAAATCTGGTAGTTTGAAAATGTAATATTGAATAACATAATCACAACTAAAATCACTTGGTTAACGGTTTATCCCGTTTTCAACAATCCACTAGGTAATTCTCCGAATTGTCAAGTACAAGTCAAGAGGCAAGCGTGCTCCGACAAGAGTGATTCATCATGCCCCGTTCCCACGTTGTGGAAAAGGTGACGCTGAAAATGGCGGTCGATGGACGACTACAGAACGTACTAATGAATTTCGATGTAGAAACCATAAGCTGTATGATGGTATAAACGCATTCAGCTTAACACACAGCCCTTAGCCAGTATGAAGCTTCTATTACGTCGAGAAAACGCCCGTTAAATCGCACAAAAACAAATAATAAATTGCTCATGGGGCAACTTTGATGATCGGGGGACGGCGTCTTCGTGGGAAATGGAATGCAGTATCGCGCGGCAACTGGCTATTCGCATTTTGGCTATGCTACGATATATTTTTTAATAAATACAGCTGATGCATTCAACCCGTGATGCAACTAGCCCCGGTCTCCCCTACGCATAAGCTCAGACACGTAGCTAGGATTTTGTTCAGGGGGCGGGCGGCGCTGCGAAAGGGCCCTTCCCGAACGTTAAAAGGGACCCCTTCCCGAGTGTTGATAGGCCCCTTTCCAAGCGTTGAAAGGACCAAACAAAACGGATGGAAGGGCACGTTACAAGGATCGAAAATTCCAAGAAAATTCAGTATGACAGTATGGCATGGGCCATACCAACTTTTAGGAGCCGGAGTTAGCAAAGTGCAAACTACCGCATAAATCTTGGAACCAGCAACACCAATTTGGAATCAGCTAGGGCCTAGGAAATGGTATACAAACTTCGAATATTTTTTCATAGCTCAAGACCTGGAACTTTTTAAATCAATTGTGCCAAGGAGCGGCGCGAACATTTTGAGTTTTATGGACTGGATAGTGGATATTCTATTTTGTAATTTCTCATTCATTCTCATATCTATAAGTTAATTTCACCTATTTCTCAACTAAATATTCTAATTTGTTCTCATTCATCATTCCTTCTAATCAATGCGTCACATTGCATAAGGTACGAAGCTCTAAAAATTATATTGTGCGATACAAGTGTGGTAAAAAAGGAACTATTATGCCCAGTCATAAAGAAAAGAAGCAATATAACACATAAATACGACGAGAAGCGGCATGGTTTTTAACCCAAATACAATTTTGTTTACTGTTAAATTGCGCCGCGGAGCAGCGCAAAAATTAGGAGTTTTATTCCCTGGACAACTGCATTCTTACTGTTGAAAGGCCAAGGGTCCCTTTAGATCGTTGAAAGGCCCCTCTGACCCTTTCAACGCCCTTCCGACCTGGTCAGGGACTCATCTGGGATCTGCGAAAAGGCATGACGTAGAGTGGGTGATAAATATTAAATATCAAGAGGACTTACTCCACAATTTAAATATTAAAATCAGAGCTTTCGGGTGATGCTGAATGTCTTTTAACCGCTGACGAAGTGTGTTACAAAATGCCCGAAACTCCGATTACAATAGCCGTTTTCACGATGGCTTGTTTTGCGCGAAATGTTTTAAAACATTTTAAAATGTTTTGAAATGTTTTAGTTGAGCCGCTTTCACGATGGACTAATGTGCGTAAAAATGTTTTAACCTTCGCCCCCCCCCCTCCAAAGCACCGATAAGCGAGGGTTGGGTTTAAAACATTTATCGCAAATTTGTCCATCGTGAAGACGGCTACAACTGAAACATTTTAAAACATTTTAAAATGTGTTAAAACATTTCGCGCAAAATAAACCATCGTGAAAACGGCTAATATTTGTATAGCAGATTAAGATCTCTTTGTATTTAATTTTCACCTGAGATCTCTTCGTGGTTTGGGACCTTCGGTCTGACCAGGGACCACAAGCGGAACTTTATAAAATCGCTCGGGAGAGGGCCCTAATGTTAAGTTAATATATTTTATTTCAGTTCTTACCATGCAACGCCATAGACCTATAAAAAGCAACGCCATAGGCCATAAAAAGTGGGGGGTCAACCCCCCGGTTTTCAAAAGTGGGGGGTCGCTACCTCCCGACCCCCCGTCGGGGACGCCCCTGCTAATGGGCACAATCATTACTTCAGCCGCTAGAGGTTAACCCGCGCACTGCAGGGGGTTCGCGCCGAACACGAACTGCAGGGGGGGTTGGATATTTCCGCCCCCCGTGAGATCTCCAAAAACTACGCAACGGTAGCGACAGCAGGAAACGGCATTAGATAGCTCTTAGGCAAGCTCTATCGAAAGTTTTCAGTCTTTTTCTTGGGATCAGGTCATTATTGAGGTCACCAGGTGTCACCAAAAGGTCAGATTTTCCCGGTTTTAGGACTCTTTTAGGATCTTTTCAGAAACCCCCATTATCTCGAAAACTATTGATAGCTAAGGAGCAACATTAAAGAGGCAATCGATAAAGCTATTGAATTTGAAATCGCACCTAGGTCTCAAAATGAGCTCAGATCAATAGTTAGGCTGCAGAGGTCATGAAGTCAACAATACTGTTTTTAGCAACCAGTTTTTCGTGAATAGATGTTACCTAAGAAAGATAGAGAACACATTTTGACGCCATCTGGTGTTTGTTCATGATGCGCTTTGAAACAATATACGTGACCTGGTTAAGGTTCAAACTTCAAAATTTGACCTCAGGTCAAGGTCATTTGGTGACACATGGTGACACATGTAGTCATGTTGCATTATAGGGCAAGCGGGCCAGACGAGACGAACACATTGGTGTCAACTTTATCGTCTCTATCTCTTTTTTATATCAGAGTTATTAGCAAATCATTGCTGATGACCTCAGATGACCTTCAGATGACCTTGTTGTTAGAAAATCACTAAGCAACAATTGCACCCTTGATCATTTAAAATGAGCTAAAATAGCATTGTTTGAAAGAATTGGCCTGATCCAATGCATATTTCTGAAGGGGAAGCATTTGTTTACTTTCCCATTCACTTATAATGGGAGGTCAGAAATTGACCTGACCTTTTGGTCACCGATTACGAAAAATCGAGAATAACGAATTGTAGGTATTGATATTCTTATAAATCTGCAAGTTTCAACTTCGAAAAAAAGACTGTGGCTGTTGGCACGAACGCAAACTGTTTGAAGGTGACGGTCACTTGACATGGACTTGTGACCTGCTGAGATGACCTTCAAGTTCAAACTTTCCAAAGTGTGGGTAATTGATTCCCAAACAGTGTACGAAATTTGGCCGCGCTGGCGCCCGCCGTTTTTCCGCTACTCCTGAAAAACCTGAGGGGGGCGGAAATCAACCCCCCTGCAGTGCGCGGATTAAAACGTTGCCATAACCACAAACTCTGGCGCCCTACCTCTTTGGATTGTGCTGACCGCGAATACGTACGAGTCACTACACATTAGTCGCCCCAGAGTCACTACGCATTAGTGCGCCAGGGAACGTATTTGGTGGTACAGGCATTAGTAGGTACTTCTGCGATTTCCATGATTTTTTTTTTCTCATACATTCCCGGTGTGAGTACCAATTTTTGGCAACCATTTAAACGCATTCAGTTTCAGTCATTCATGTGTTTAAGAGGTGACAAACAATTTCACTGAAATCGGCGATCCCTACGATTTCGCTGAAACTCACACCATACAACCTCTATATTACCCTCATCACACACCTATTATACCTAAGCAGCACTGAGCACACTCATTAGTTTCGACGCTAGAGGTGAAAACATGAAAATGACTGAGCTCGGCGAACCCTACAATTTCGCTGAAATTCACAACATACAACGTCTAAGATACCTTCATCACACAGGCAAAATATATAAGCGGCACACTCTAACTCATTAGTTTAGCCACTAGAAGTGAAAACATAGCAATGACTGAAACCGGCGACTCTGGAGATTTCGCTGAAATTCATACCATACAACTTCTTTGGTGGAATTATCACTCACCTAAAATATCTAAGCGGCACAATCATTAGGTACTTCGGCCGCTAGAGGCTAGTGGCTAAACCAATGAGTGTGCCGCTTAGATATTTTGCGTATGTGATGAGGGTATCATAGACGTTGTATTCTGTGAATTTCAGCAAAATCGTAGGGGTCGCCGATTTCAGTTATTCTCATGTTTTCACAAACCAATAAGTGTACTGCTTAAATATTTTAGGTGTGTGATGAGGGTGTTATAGAGTTTGCATGATGTGAGTTTTAGCAAAATCATAGTGGTCGCCGTTTTCAGTCATTTTCATGTTCTCACCTCTAGTGTCGAAACCAATGAGTGTGCTGCTTAGATAGGTATTATAGGTGTGTGATGAGGGTGCCATAGAGTTTGTATGGTGTGAAGTTCAGTGAAATCGCAGGGGTCGCCCTTTTCAGCAAAATTGTTTGTCACCTCTGAAACAGTGGCGGATCCAGGATTTTCATTGAGGGGGGCTGCAGGCCCTAGGGGGCGCCTCTTTTT
>VOPJ01013911.1:0-11760 GCA_014673585.1 Semibalanus balanoides
GAAGATGCCTAGGTACTGCCAGCTATTTCCAAACATCTGGGCACACAAGTTGCAGGTCTGAAGAACGAACTCTGGAGGATATGTTATCATTAAATTAATTGCTATGTCAGACAACTTCTGCCTTGTCACCCAAAATGAGTGTGTGTTGTGATTTTCAAGTTTCATGAAATTTTGCAAGTTTATGAAAACTTGTGATGTTTTTGATACTTCACTGTAATGTCTTAGACGTACTGCATTTGATCTGAGCAACAACTTTTAAGATGTGATGATATCAACTAGTGGTGCCAGTTTTAGAAAATATGTGTCCAATGTCCGACCGATGTACAAGACCATGGTCAGCTGTCCGTCCGAAACTGTCCGAAGATCATTGTTTGTACGAAATTCGTCCGAAAGCAAAACAAAGTGTATTATATGGAATGTAAGACATCTAGTTTTTCGTTCCCAAAAACTCCATAAATATAGGTATTTGTGTCAAATAGCACTACAGTTAGGATATCCGAAAGCCACAATCACCACATATCGCTTTATATACAAGAACGTATGTATTGATAAAAAGCAACTGAGTGATTTTCACGACAAGCCATCCTTTGGTATTTGATGTCCGAAGAATGTCCAAAGAAATATGGTTGAGTCCGTCTGAAACCGATTCGGTCTTCGGACAAATTCGGATTTCCGAAAATGTTTGCACCGATTGGCACCACAACACCTTTGTAGACACAAATTAAAACAATTGAAGACCAAATTAAAGCAACTGACGACCAAATTAAAACAACTGACGACCAAATTAAATCAACTGACGACCAAATTAAAACAGCTGACGACCAAAATAAAACAATTGAAGACTAACTTAAAATAATTGTGCTCAGCGTTGTGAGGAAAATCATTATGAATATTATCTCCAACATTGACCTAATCCTCAAATATTTATCTAAAAGATGAAAAAATTCAAATGCAAAATATTACTTATATTCGAGCACGGCTCTTCGTCTGTCGTTAACGACAAACCTAGTCACACTATGCGAAATTCGTCTCAGTTGCCTCATCTATGCCGCAAACCAGAATTATAAATTCAAATTATACATCCCCGTGGACTATTCCCCTATCCACCCTCAGCTACATTAACCATCTCACCATAACATTGCCCGATCAAATGTAAAGTATCAGACCATTATAAATATGTTCGAAAGCAATTGCCACTCAATAACATTTCCACACAACAGTGCCTTACATTGGAGCGTCGCCGTAGTGCCAGTTGCACATAGGTATGTACAATTAGCACTGGACGGAAACACCCTGCTTGTCAAAACGTCTTTCTACTAAATCCCTCCACCTTGTGTCCGACGCTCGATGGTAATTTGGATGGAACGCATAAACTCAAGACATGCGTCCATCCAATTCACCATCGAGCGGTCGGACACAAGTGGAGGGATTCCATCTGGACACTGGATCTGTGTTGGTGAGGACGGTTCCTAACAGCACTGGAACTGTATAATCAACCCATGGCCGGCACCATCCTTTCTGCATATGACTCAAGCACATGGCAATGGCAATCAAAAGAGCCGTTACTGAAATCCAGATAACGCCGGCGATTCGAATAGGACTCGAACACATAAGCCGAAAAACAAACGAGGGCTCGAGAAGATGAAAAATGTATTCCACAAATAATGGGTTATCCAGAGAAAGATGGTCAAGGGAGCATATCAGGAACAGAAACGGGAGGAAGCATGAAAGCAGGTAGAGACATAGAGGAAGAGAGGAGCGAGAAACACATAAGACCACAGAGGAAAGAAGAAGAGAAAGGGAGAAGCTTATATCAGGGCTACCCTTTATCAGGGACAGGGTGGCGGCACCGGTGAAGAGTGTGCTAGAACGTCGGTCCCCCAGTGGGAATAGCTTGGACCAACAACAACACGTTAAAGAAACGGCTCGGTCAAATCAACGTCTGAATCTTGCTGCCATGTCCTTGGACGTAGTACTTCGCCATTCGTGTTGCCCCACAGGGTGAAGAGCAAGTGTGGATAACCAAATGTAGTTATATGAAATTTGAACATGTAGTCACTGTAAGGGAGACGTATATAGGTGAGACCAGCAGGCCAGTGGAGGCTAAGATATAATGACATTTGAAGGAGTGGAATATCAATAGGAGGCTGATACAACCTAGGTGAATATGACTAAAACAATCGGAACTGAGACTTGTGACAACCACAATTGACTGCCAGAATCTCTACGTGGTTGCGGAAGCAGACGATCGGAGAATCACTGAGTCATATTGCATTCGAGAACGCGAGGGCCTAAAATTAATGGCACTACCCTTCATGACACATACTTCACAACAAAATAGGTTCTTTTCATTGTAACGTGAACATGTAAATGACATTGGAAATGTATTGTATGGTTGTATTATTGGTATGTTTATTCACAACCAATGTCGGTTCGATGTCGGTTTCCGTCTGCGGATTCTTTGTAGAACAGACGTTTTGAACAAGCAGGGTGGTTTTCGTCAGTGCTAATTGTAACATACCTATGTGCAACTGGCACTGACAGGCGACGCTCTAATTGTCAAGCATCTTGTTGGGTGTGGAATTTGTAATTGAGTTGGGCATTGCTTTCGAACATATTTATAATGTCTGATACTTTTACACTTTTTGATCGATGTTATTGATGGAATGGTTATTGTAGCTGAGGGGTGGATAGGGATAGCACGGGTGTTAATTTGCATTTATTTCTGGTTTGCGGATAGATGAGGCAAGCGTGAGACGATTTCTGTCCATGGTTGACTGTTTAGTGTTAACGACAGACGAAGAGCCGTGCTCGAAATATATCGTAATTATTTGCATTTTGTAACTTTTCATCTTTTAGATAAATATTTGAGGATTAGGTCAATGTTGGAGATAATATTCACTAACTTAAAATTGATGAATTGCTTATTAATATAGCTGAAATACAGTTTAAAACGGTGCATGGCATACGGCGTTATACGCAGTGTTTCCTTTTCATCAAGCATTTACAAAGATTAATTTTAAAAAGTGCTTTGATTTATGAAGTAGTTTGCATGCATGGCAGAAACTGCTGCCGTTGAAAGGGTGATCTACACTTGGCATGGCGCATAAAGAAGAAAAAATGCACGCGAGTCAAATTTACTCTTGACTTCACATGTTGGTTCCGAAAATTAAATTGAGAGTCTGGAGTGCAGCTGCATATAAATTATTTTTGTATAAATGATTGAAAGTAACTATAAGATGTCATCAACATATTTATTTTACAATGAGCAGGGTGACCTCACAGTCATGGAGGACAAAGAAGAGACCGATTACGTACCAGCAATTTCTATTGGAAAGACTGTGGAAAGACAGCGTAACAAAAGACTGACACTGTCCACTATTCTGTTTATTTGCTTTTCCCTGTTTATTTTCACATGTGGTTGTTAAAGAAAATAGTTCACCTTTAATATGGGTTTTGAACTGAGATAGCAGTTTTGTAGCCAGTGTTGAAAAACATTTAACTGCAAATTTGCTGGGCTGAAAGGGCTCTCCAGCCGAATATATTTAACTTTTTGTCGAAGGAATGTGGGCCATAAATACAGAATTTCAAGAATGTAGGCCTCACGCACCTGGGCAGAGGCTATACAGCAATCTTACGCGACTACTTTCGAATATCTGATTGGCTGAGCCACGTTTGACGTTGTGGAGAGTACGCATATAGTTTTGATAAAATTAATAATGTATGTCGTTCTGTCCTGAATCTGCGCGATGTATGGCTATTTTTGACATTATGAAAAGAAGTTGTATTTCAAAATATGGTTAAATCGTGTTTGAAAAAAGCAATCCAAGGTGAACTATTTCCTTTAATACAACAAGCTGAACCAAGCTGATCGACATTTGGAAATACAATCAAAAGAGGTTTATTAGGATTTGATTATGATTTATGTTTACGAGTTCAGAAAACTGTTCACTTGCGGCAATCGATTGAGACACCACCGAGTTATCGAGTCCTTCAGCCACATTTGCGTTTTAAACTGCATTTCAACCATATTAATATGCAATTCATGTATTTTAAATTGGTCTTCAATTGTTTTATTTTGATCGTCAGTTGTTTTAAATCGGTCTTCAATTGATTTAATTTTTCGTCTAAAAAGGTGTAGTATCAACCTAATTAAAGTATAAGGCTCAACATCTATGAGAAACTGAACATGGGAATCTGAACTTTCTCTTTTAGCGAAGGTGTGTGAACATTAAATTCATATCACACTTATTCCTTGTAGTGGTTTTTACACTTCTTTGTTGGAACAAAACGCATATTCATGTACTTGTGAGGCCTTCACCTGAATGATAACCAGCTCCCCAACGCGAACGGTGACATCCAATGTGCATATGCAATAAAATCAGTGAAAGACATGCCCAATCACAAAACGCTCTTGCAGTGAAGGACACTTACCTGACATGTTACCATTGCGATGTCACAATTCCAGGTGCACCAACAGTCAAGAGCCATGAACCGGTCAGAAAAGTACGAACTCGAGGCGGTTGATTCCAACACGAAGAAGAAGAAGTATGGGTCGCTGGACCAGGGTGTGAGCTCATCACTAACTCACATCATCAGCAGCAATGATTCACTCGAGGTAAGTGCTTTTCCATCTCGTCGACACTTCAGAAGTGCAGTTATAATGCACCCTACTTAACCCTATTCCCTGCGGGGGGCAGATTCTGCCCCCCCGGTAGTTTTTCGCCCGCCGCTTCTGAACCGTTACGACGGTCTATCGTCTTGAAACTTTCCGCCGGACTTTTTTCTAAATATGAGGACAAACGCCGACTTTTCTTGTGAATTTTGAAAAAATTCGGCCCCGGAGAGGCGGCTTCAAGGGTCCATATCTTTTGGGGAGGTCTTTTCGATGGCGGGGTCGTGAGCGCAATAATAACTTCCTCGTTAGTTTGCGGTGGAATAAAAGCGTCAGAAACTAAGTCGATGCTTTGTACATCATACATAATTGGATTTACATATTTCGGGGCAGAGGCGAACTCAGGTACATAAAATGGGAGGCGATATTCTCCGTCAATTTAGGCCCAACTTCAAATAACCAAGATGATAAAAAAGCGTTCCGCACATGGTGCCCCGCACGTTTGTTTACCTGAATCCGCCTATAGCACAATTTTGGTTTACCTTAACAAATTACAGTAACAAAGCCCACATTTGACTTCCCAGCCCACGTCCACAAACACATATCGGAAGAGCCATATTTTTTTTTAAATCAAAAATCTCCATCCATCTTTTTATAACCTGATCTGAGATGACGCGCCTATGGATTTTTCATGTTTTTAACTTGTTTCCTTTTAACCAATGAATGAGCACGACTGAACATGACAGCTCAAAAAGAGAAAAAAAAACAAGAAAACGGTTTTTTTTTTTTTTTTTTTTTTTTTTTTTTTTTTTTTTTTTTTCTTGTCTTCCTCATGGAATTCGTCGAAAATCCCATCTGGCGGCACATCGACCTTTGTCCATTGTCCTTTGATTTTCGGTATTGATTCTCCAACAAAAAGAACACCGCCACAACGAATATTCGTTATTTTGGCCCGTGGCCCCATTTAGGAAAAAAAGAAGCAATTTCGGGGTCCAAAAAGAAATATTTCGTCACGACGAATCGAATGGTGTTTGTCCCATCGAAATCGGCTGAGCAGTTCTCGAGATCTCTGGGGGGCAGAATCTGCCCCCCATGCAGGTTAACGTAATTCTGGCCGCCCGCAGGGAATAGGGTTAAAGGAAACAGTTCACCTTGTCAATGGGGTTTTGAGTTGAGATAGCCAAGTTGTTGAACGAGAAGCTTTCACATCTGCATAGAAACCCCTTACTTAATTAGTTACTATTGAGTCATACAGGTCGGAAACTAGTATGCAAGGTAACTCCAGTCGCTGATTGGCTGAGTTTGGCTGATTTGACGGATGAATATGACGCACAGATGACGTAAGAATTTGGGAAAGTGTTTGATAAACAATCAAACAGGCTGGACATTACCATTATATTTCAGTACCTCATAGCCTTGATTGCAAGGATGAACTTTGTGAGGTAATTATCATGATTTTGATGCTTAAATCATCTATACTAGTAAAGCATGCATGGCATGAAGCAGACGGAGCGAGTTATTTCATTTGTGTCCGGCAATGATAGGGCGTAGTTGTTTGTTTCTAGTAAAACAACACTTCCTGCAACCTTTATGTGGCATTTAGTTATTTTTATTTGTGATTATCACCTGCGGAGGTGAATCGAAGTTCAAAGCACGCGTGATTATCTGCCAATCGGATTTCAGTTTTTGTTTCTTTGGACTGGTGAGAGTTTCTTGTTGGTGTTAATATTTTCACGTACCTATACCATGTGTTATTTTACGACCAAGTTATCAGTGTATACTTTTTAATAATCAGTGCAGTGAAAGGTAGTTATCCCTGAAACCCACGCAAGCAAGCAAGCAAGCAAGCGAGCAAGCAAGCAAGCACGACGAAGTCTGATTTTGGCCCATCTGTAAGACTACGTTAGTGAGGCCGCTTCACGGCCTCACTCACTCCGTCTGAAAAACGATATTCGTAGCAACATTCTTAGCAAAGTTTTATTTTGTTATTTCTTATGGTAACGAATACTCAAAACGTGGTGGTTCTCAAAGCGCTGTATTTTCCGGTATAATCAACAAGTACTTGGGCAAGTACTGTCTTGTATGCGCCACGATCCCTTACAAAATCGATGGCGTTATTAGGACATTGCGTGCTAGTTAGCAATCTGATTTCGCACTATTCTGAGGAGAAAATATGAATGTTAACCAAATAGCCAGAGGCGCAGCCAGGAGGCTGGCAAAAGGGGTTATTGCCCCCCCCCCCTTACGGATCACAGGAGGCCCATCGAGAATGGCCCAGAATCCAGATACCCTTTGCATTAGCTGAATGGTTTTCAAAAGACTACAGAGG
This sequence comes from Semibalanus balanoides, assembly GCA_014673585.1. NCBI lineage: Eukaryota > Metazoa > Arthropoda > Thecostraca > Balanomorpha > Balanidae > Semibalanus > Semibalanus balanoides. Next base: position 6,945 of record VOPJ01013911.1, read on the forward strand.
AGCCCTCAAACCAGGCGAAAGGTCACCCTGATGCATGCAAAGGGCCCTCAGAGACACTGAAGGGCTTTCGAAGCCAACCCAAGGGATCTCTTGGGCATGTCCTGGGCCCATCGAGCCAACTTAGGGACCCCAAAACCTGTCCAGGGGCCTCTCGTGCATGTTTAGGGACCCATTGAGCCCTTCCAGAGGCCCTGAAAACCTGCCCAGGGGCTCCTTGAGCATGTCCAGGGGGTCCCTTAGGCATGTCCAGGGGGCCCATTGATTCCTCCCAGGGGTCCAAAATCCTGTCCATGGGCCTCTCAAGTATGTCCAGTCCAAGTGCCCATTGAGCCTACTCAGGGGCCCAACAATCTGCCCCAGGGCCTCTTGGTCATGTCAATGGGCCCATTGAGCTCTCCCCGATTGTGAAGAAATCTCCACAGTCGAATTCGTCCACATTTAGGTAAGTCTGTACGTACTGGAAATTTCCTTTCCAACCCCGACCCCTCTCCTATTTGTGATCATTCTCTTTCTTGTGATACCCTAGTAACCCCCGACAACTTTTCCATTTTAGGAAAGACTAGCTCTGTATTAGATTTAATAATATTAGAATCATTACATATTTTTCATCAAAAACCTTCTCTCAATAACATGACTTCTGCCTTCCCCTTCAAACTGTTCGCTGAACATCTGAAAGAGGTTGGCTTAATCTTTTAGTCACGGGTATTGTTTACCTTTTCTTTATATTTTCGAGTGTGTGCCTGCAATTTATTTTGTTGATCTTTCCGAGTGAAAACTTTGCCTGAAGACACAGTCGTGAACTGTAAAATGTCCTATGTTGGAATATAGCTACCAGTATATGTATATATATATATATATATATATATATAATATATATAATAATATATATATATATATTATCTTGGAGACAAAATGTCGTTGAACAGTTATTGCACTTTTTTCCTTGGATACATTTCGATTGAGTTTTTGTAATTTGTTAAAAGTTTCCTTAATCTTCAGCGGAACTGTGGTCAATATCTCAGTGATGTTCATATATATATATTACATTTTGGTCGACGTTTCGATTGTATTTAAGAACCAATCATTCTCAAGAGATTACATAATTACATTACAATTCATGTACCACAGGGTGAAACAAAATGTAAGGTGATGTAAGCCGTAGCATGACTATTTTCACAGTTAAGCATGTTGACAAATAGTATAACACACACAAAAAAGGGTGACGGAAGGGTATAACATCTTGCGTTTCCGGAAACACTTCATAGCATAACTCCTCGTTTCTACATATTCAATACATACAAATAGCCTACATGCAGTTGTCACACATTAACATCCCTACAGGAAGTTCACACACCCAGAGCGCCAGTGAGATGTGTGTGTTCATCTGTGTGTTGAGTGGTTGTTTGTACCGGGTTATGTATATGGCTTCTTGAATATAATAGACGGTAGTTGGTCATTGATGGCGTCAAACGTTTTTGTGTTTTTTTTGTTAGGATTGTGTGAGTAGGGTTTTGATTGGTGTTCGCTGATCCAGGTTCACTGGTCGGTCTGTTCCCTAGGTGCATGGGAGTCTCCGCGTCAAAGTTCGTGTGGTCGCACCAAGGTGTATATGTTCGAGGCCTACAATCCTCGTGGGGGGACAACACAATTTGTATATTACGTTGGTGCGATTGGACGGCTTTGTCGCGATGGGATTGTTTGTCATGACCAGCTGGCGTGTCTTTTTGCTTTGATAGTAAATGTTGAGCTGTACACGGTCACTGTCGTTGTTACATTTAACATTTTTCTTCAAGATGTCTTTGAGGACTTTTTCATTCAGTTGTACTGGGTGTTTATGTATTTTGTAGTAGATGTGATGTACTTTGCCCTGTTGTGTCTCTGTTGTTTTGGTTTGTTGTTGTTTTCCAGTTGTTGGGTTATTTCCTGGTCAATCTCAGAGTTGGCGTAGCCATTATTCACGAGTAGTTGTCTGACTCTATTGAGTTCAATGTCCATCAATTCGTGAGTAGAGCTGGTTTTGAGCGCTCGGGCAATGAACGCTCGGAGTATACTTTGCTTATACTTTGACGGACATTCGCTCTTTGCGTTGAGTGTGTTTCCCGTGTTGGTAGGGCTTGACATATACGCTAGTTATGTACTTGTTTGGGGTAGCCTCCACAATTACATCAAGAAATGCCTATTGAATCAAGAAATGCCTCTATTGAACTCAATAGAGTCAGACAACTACTCGTGAATAATGGCTACGCCAACTCTGAGATTGACCAGGAAATAAACAAAAAACAACTGGAAAAAAAGAACAACACAAACACAAACAACAGAGACACAACAGGCAAAGTACATCCATCTACTACAAAAACTACATGAACCCACCCAGTACGAAACTGATGAAAAAAGGTCCTCAAAAGGACATCTTTGAAGAAAGATGTTAAATGTAACAACGACAGTGACCGTGTACAGCTCAACATTTATATCAAAGCAAAAAGACACGCCAGCTGGTCCTGAACAAACAATCCCATCGCGACAAGCCCGCCGTCCATCGCACCAACGTAATATACAAATTGGGTTGCCCCCCGAAGGATTGTAGGCCCTCGTAACATATACACCTTGGTGCGACCACCACGGACTTTGACGCGGGACTTCACCATTGCACCTTAGGGAACAGACCGGACAGTGGGAACAACTTGGTCAGCGAACACCATTCAAACCCCTACTCACAAAAATACTAAAAGGAAAACACAAAAAACGTTGGACGTCATCAATTGACCACTACCGTCTATTTATTCAAGAAGCCATATACATAACCCGCGGTACAAACACCACTCAACAACACAGATGAAACACACACAACTCACTGCGACTCTGGGTGTCAACTTCCTGTAGCGGAGTGATGTGTGGACAAACTGCATGTTAGGCTATCTTGTATGTATTGAATTGTAGAACGAGGGAGTTATGCTATGAAGTGTTTCGGAAACGCAAGATGTTATTACCCTTCCGTACTTTTTTGGTGTTGTTATTACTATTTTTCAACATGCTGAACTGTTGAAATAGTCATGCGATGGCTACATCACCTTTACATTTGTTTCACCTGTGGTACACGAATTGTAATGTAATTATGTAATCTCTTGGGAATGATTTGGTGCTATAATACAATCGAACGTCGACCAAAATGTAATATATATATGAACATCCACTGAATATTGACCACTAGTTCCCTGAAGATTAAGGAAACTTTTAACAAATTACAAAAAACTCAATCGAAAAGTATCCAAGACAAAAAGTGCAATACTGTTCAACGACCCTTGTATCCAAGAAAATATTCTCAAATACACCAATATATATATATATATATATATATATATATATATAATATATATATATATAACAATAACAACGATAACATACATAAACTCAATAAATAACAATAAACAAATACATAACAATTATTATATATATATAATATATATATATATATATATTATTATATATATATATATATATATATTTATATATATATATGAATACATGTGAGGGAAATGAGCATGTACAATACTCAAACAAAATTTAAAAGCAATATTTCTCATTTTGACTGACTGAGGTGTAAGAAGCTTATGACGTATTTATTTATTTATTTTTTGCCTTTTTTGAACCAAATACGAACAAATAAATACTTTTTTGTATTTCTGAGACAAAACTGGACTTCAAAACTGGTCTTATTATTCATTTCATTTTACAATTTTGAGGTTTTCTTATCGCTATTCCGGACGTCATCGAGTCGTGGTTTCTAATGCAAATTGCACATAACAATTATCATCTATGCTGCGATTTACATGATTTAAGAGGTCATTAACTAACCAAGGCAAAAAATATGATATATGTTAAGATAGCTAATTTAACGACCAACATTTTGATGCTAACCAAATAATTGTATTTGCATAACCTTAACCCGCGCACCGCTGGGGGGTTTGAACACCCCTCCCCCCACTTGTGGTTTTATCCAGGTGTTGGGCGTCAGTCACATGACTTTGGACCCAGGATTTCGCTTGCATTGAAACTGTGGTTAATTATCAATTAAATGATAACAATAAATATTTACCACCAAGTAAAAAGCCAAACTAGTTAGGTTTCAATAATTAATGCGTCTCTTTGGAAAAAGTGGCCGGTAAGTAATACAAAATCATTTCATAAAAAAAATGTTCAGATTAACCATTGTTTTCCCATTGCGGCGAAAACGGTATGGACCCAAAACCAATGGAAGTGCCTGTCGCACAAGCGCTCGTGCGCCGAATCGGTCATGTGACCGAGCTCAGACGCCCTCACCTTATTTATATTGCCTTGGTTTTATCAACATGACTAAAAAACGGCGGCGCGTGGCGCCACCAAATTTGGTATAACTTATCATTAATCTTGCACGTTTTGTTAATATTCAAGTTTCGTGTCGGATCAGGTCAGGTCACCAGGTCAGGTCGAGGGACCCCACCTCCCAAAAAATTTGCGGTCGTGCCATGACCACAGCTTCAAAGGGTGCCGAGTATCATGACCACAGTATCATTTGCCGGACACATATCTGAAACTTTTAGGATTGCCTTAAGCCATCAGAATCTACAAAGTTTTATCTCGGATTTTGTATATTGGTGACCTGAGATCAGGTCAATTTTGGGACCTCCCCATTATAAATCATTGGAGAAATATTATAATGCTTCCTTTTTCGAGGATATTAGTTCAAATCCTACTGGATAAGGTTATTGTGGTGTCGCCGCCAGTCACTGCTTGTCGGTCCTCGGACTCCGCTCTGTTCCAGCTTAGATAGAGACGTTCT
>VOPJ01013912.1:0-51740 GCA_014673585.1 Semibalanus balanoides
TACGTCACCGTAGCGTCCTACGCGCTCCACAGCGGTCGGCTATCAGCCACAGTATCTGCACGGACGGCTTTCCAACGGGCGGCGGCGGCGGCGGCAGGTGACTCAGTGGTGTGTGCCCGGTGTGTTGGCCGGTCCTGCTGCCGTGAAGAAGTCGCCGGCTGCCCGCCCGGCCAGCCACCTTCCTTCCGTTCGAGGAGGCAGCAGTGGTTGGTCACCGCTGCTGGTCCGTCTGAACTCTGTGACGATAACACACTGTCACGCCGTGACTTGAATCCTGCCGATCACCACATAACCCGAGATGAAATGGAACTTTAAAATAAGCGGCAAAAGGGCGCCATGCCAAAAGGACGAGTACAAGGAAGGTAGAGAAATGGCCGTTGCCCAATTGAGACCAAAACAATTATTACGAGTGAACGGTACTCAATTTTCAGGAACTTTAGGCCCGATTGATGAAAAGCTAAATGCTTGATGTATTTCTATACAGTGAATTGCCGTGATTATGTCTGTAGTTCTGCGGATTTTCATCTGGGCGAAATATTGTTCGGACTAATCTGGTAGCTACCGCTGCGCGACGTTCCTCCCAATATCACTGCACTCTCCGTGTAGGTGAACTTGCTCGGGCTGTCGGCCTGGCGTGCTATTGGTATGTCGAGATGTCGGGGGGCCTATCGGCATGTCGGCATGTCGAGATATCGGGCTGTCAACCTAGTCAGGCTGTTGGTATGTCGGGAGGTCGAGCTGTCGGGACCGCCGCTGCGTGTCGGAGCGGTCGAGATTTCGCCGCTTTCTTGCTGCTCACAACATAGAGTCGTGCTCCTTACTGCGGACAAGGTCAGATGTGTAAGCTCAGTGCGCAGTGCTGACGTTAGGCTGCAGTGGAGCCGGTGGTGGTGGTGGCGGCGGCCGGGCCCTGTTTACCTCGCACCCCGCCGTCCTCCGGCCGGCCCGCCGTCAGTCAGCCGACCCAGCTGATGATTGGTGCGTGACCTTCACCCTGAGCTGACATCTCGCTGCTACGCGGCTCGGCCACGGAGGGGGAGGGGATGACTCGGGCGGGGTAATGCCAGCGGATACTGGGATTGCTGTGGTCAAGGGCGGATCCAGGGGGGGCCAAAGGTGGCCATGCCCCCCCCCCAACCACCCAAAATCGGCTCGCAAATTTGACACATTTCCTGAGTTTGTCGTAAAACTAAGCAAACTTCTTTACTAGAGAAAGTTGTTCTTAAATCAGTTATTGATACATAGCAGACGAAATTCCGATGAGTTTTCAAATTATGCGATAATTTTTGGGATTTCCCCCCCAAACTGTCAAAATCACACTTTCTGGATCCGCCAGTGGCTGTGGTTGAATTGTGGACGGGTGGTTTGCGTGGGGGGGGGGGGAGGATATCGGTAATCTTGCAACTCGGTGGATTTGGTGTATATTGCAGATCCGATTGTGGAGTTACGACCACCAACTTCCGATGTGTTTATGATTATGAATAGCATTTATCATTGATACCTGCTGTCGACGCTACACTGAGATCAGTGTATCGAAATCGGCGTCAAAACCACCCAGGAACTTCAGTACTCTGAAGTCTCTAGTGACGAGGACGACTAATCGCCTTCAGTGAGAACTCTGCGGGAGGAAAGAAAGCAATGAGAAGACAGCCGGTATGGCCGATTAGATCACCATAACAGGCTGTTAGTATCCGGGGCCCAGCAGCTGCGACCTTCCCGGCCGCCCCTGCCCTGCACCCCGCTCCTTCTGGTGGTGTGTGGTGCAGGCCACCACTTGCTGCACCAGCATGCACGCTGCACTGCAATTGAACGGAAAACGGCAGCTACCACTCGCTCGGCAGCTACCAGCGCTCTCCCAGCACCGCTGCGCTCTGTCGATGTGGTGGTCATTTTATCTGCAGTCCGTTTTCCCTGTCGTTACTGCAGCTTTCCTTTACTGAGTAGGTTACTATCGGTGGCAAGCCGATGTGTTCAAGTCTGTGTATTAAAGTTGTCGTTGTGGCATTGTACCTATCTGGTTCACAAGGGAGAACAGACGAATTCACGTTTGATGCTCCACCAAAAAATAGGTCCCGAGTCCTGATCTGACCGACCCGTTTGACCTCCCCCTTCCTCCCCCCCACCCCCTCCCCACCCCAACTCCGTCCCACATTTGGCACTGACCACAGAAGGACCTGCCTCCTCCATTGCTGTTCTGTGCCTCGGTCGCAGCAGTGCTCCTCTGCTGCGGGCCCGACTATTGGTCGCAGCGGGCGGCGTGGTCGGTCGGTCGGTCGGTCGCGGCTCCGGCTTCCCTCCTCCCGCTGTGCGCCCATCAGAATGGCATGCGTCCTTCTCAGGAATGTCGGCCAGAAGTACAGACATACGCAACGTGGTAAATCGAGGACAGATTCATTAAAGGGAATAGTTCACCTTTAACATTAGGTTTTGAGTTGAGATAGCCAAGTTGTGGCGCATGCCGAAGTTAATTGTGACGCTTTCACATTTTTACCAGAAACCTCTAATTATTTAATATTCCAGGTCCTAAAAGGTCGGGACCGGGCCATACCCGGTAACTCCCAATCGCTGAAATGGCTCTGACTTTTGGCTGAGTGACGTATCATTATGACGCACAGATGGCGTAAGGACTTTGGGGAAGTGTAAGTGTGGACAAAAACCATACGTGTTCTTCAGTAACCTCATTCTTTTACTTGCAAAGAATTGATCTTTGTCATATTAATTGCTATGCATAGTGATTTTGATGTTTAAATCTATCTATAAAACATTTTTTCTAAACAACGTTCTGAGCGTATGCGTCCCTAGCGTTCAGCGCTGGCGCTGAACGTCCAGGCTCACGTCACAAATGGTTGATCCTGTCCCCTCCCCACCTCTCGAACCCCACCTCGCACCAGTACCGCGCGTGCCGCTGTTTTGATTGGCCGCCCGCGGCGCAGCCGCCGGCATGGACCTTGTGACACATCAATCCCAGACAGCCGCCCAGAGCACGGACAGTGAGCGACGATGGCGGACACTACACTTTCATAGTTAAATCTAATATGACGCAATACCTACGTAAAGCATAGTACTGTTGATGCGTTTTCAAAAGGTTTCTGTATTTCTCGGGCATCTTCAACAAGTACCTTGGGCAAGTACCACCATGTATACGACCACGATCCCTTACTTAAATCAAATGACGATTGCCGTGCTCTCAGCCAGCTGATTTTCGCATTACTTTGAGAAAAAAAAAATGATATTACTCCACAAATAGAATCTGACATTTTAATTTGCTTTTTCCGCTGTAAATATAGGTTGTTTCTTTGACTTACTAGTATATGATTACTTAATTTTCTGCTTTCCTCTTTCATCATTCTGAACTTCTTTCTCGTTTTTTCAAGGTGAACTATTCCCTTTAAGGCGAATCGATGAACTTACGATTTATGATTGTTAGGTGTGAACTGAAGATGTAAATAATGCTGCTTGTACTTGGCTGGGCTGACAATGTAGCTCTACCAAAAGTGCTCATTTTTACTTGGGTCAAATAATTGAGACCGGTTTGTTACTTTCCTCAGGAACAGCCATATATGTAATTAATGTTTAGCATATATATGCCTATTCCGTTTTGTGATTCAAACTGGTCTTCGGTTGATCACCTTGATACCAGTCGAGTCCATACAATTATATCTAGACATTCTTTTATCGCATTCCCTGGTGCAAACGGTGTTCACTGTTCAGACCACCACTGTCACGTGACCTTTCCTGACTAAGCGCGGTGTTCGACTGCTACTGTCACGTGACCTGGCCGGTCGCGGCGCTCCCGGAAGCGGTCGCACATTCCCGTACGTGGCTGTTTGGCGACTTTCCTCTCCATATGTTGTGTGGCTGCCCAGGGCACCGGCGCGGCCGCCGCTGTAGTGGCTACGACAGTCATTAATAACACCTGCTGACTGGAATATGGTAACCGATCGGAGCATCATTTCCTGGTCGGCACAGGCTCTTTTGATGTCTGTTGGACCGTGGACGGCCCAGGCGTCTGGCCTGCTCCTGCTGGCTGGCCTGCGTGGTTGACCTATTGTCCTGCTGGCTGTCCTGCTGGCTAGTCTCTTGGCTGGCCTGCTGGCTGTCCTGCTGGCTAGTCTCTTGGCTGGCCTGCTGGCTGTCCTGCTGGTTAGTCTCTTGGCTGGTCTCTTAGCTGGCCTGCTGGCTAGTCTCTTGGCTGGCCTGCTGGCTGGCCTGCGTGGCTGTCCTGCTGGCTGGCTGGTGTGCTGGATCTCTTTGTCTGTAGTTGTTTCCCGTTCTGTCCTATGTATATGTGATTATGACGCTGGCTAGTGGGGCGGATGGGAGTCGGCGAGCGCGCGGCTACCGCCACAGATGGATTCCGCCGCCGCCGCCGCCGCCGCCGCCGCCGCGCGATGCGTAAGGCGTAAGTTTCCAGTCTGTATCCGGTACACACTGCACATCTGCCGTGCTGCTGATATGGGATATATGTAAGGCGCACCGATGCGCCGGCTGCGTGTTTCGTCACTGCTCTGAACCGCTCGCCGTCGGCGGCCGCTATCCGTCCGGCTACGGACTCTGCACTATATACGCCGTGCTGTGCTGTGCTGTGCTGTGCTGTGCTGTGCTGTGCTGTGCTGTGCTGTGCTGTGCTGTGCCTGTGGGGTCCGCCGCTGCACTGCGTTGTATCAGTTCTCGGACGGCTCGCGTTGGGTCGTTTTCCCGGCTCTGTGCAGTATGCAGTGTTGCACGGCGCTGCAGGCCTCGGCGAGCGAGGAGTAGTTGTTTCTCTGGACACGGGGTCATTGCCCCCCCCCCAAACCATCCTGAAATCGGCGTAAATTTGACACATTTCCCGATATATTAGAAAATCTAAGCAACTTTTACATTTGTTTAAAAAATCAGTTACCAATGCATACTGCTTATGCAAGCGAAATCTGATGAGTTTTCAGAATTGTGTGAGCCTTTTTTGGGATTCCCCCCCCCAAAAAAAAAAAAAAAATGATCCCAACCACCCGTTTTGGATCCGCCCAATGCTCTGTCGTGGGTACCATTGTGTCTGTCTGCATAGTATCTCATCTGATAATGAATCCTTGTATCTCAGATGAGATGAGATGCTCTGATTCTGAAGCTCCGTCGGCGTCCGTCGTAGCATCTTTCGCGAATCTACTCAATCCACACAACACACAATGCAATCCACGCAGCTGTCGGCCGCCGTCACAACGTCTGGGCGGCGTGACGGCTTCTTTCTCGGGCCGTCACGCCGACCCGTGACGCCGACCCGTCACCCGATCCGTCATGCCAACCCGCAATGTCGACCCGACACATCCCCGTCACGTCCCCGTCCGTCACGTTCCCGACGTCACGCCCTTGTCACGTCCCCTTCATGTATTCGTCACGTCCCCGTCATCACGTCCCCGTCCCGTCACGTCCCCGTTACTTCCCCGTCCCGTCGTCCCGTTCCCGTTCCCGTCGTCCCGTCGTCCCGACCCCGTCCCGTCGTCCCGTCGTCCCGTCGTCCCGTCCCAGTCGTCCCGTCCCGTCCCGTCCCGTCCCGTCCCCGTCGTCCCGTCCCGTCCCCGTCGTCCCGTCGCGTTCCTGTCCCTCCACGTCCTTCCACATCCGGCGGGCGACTCGGTGCCGCCGTCTATCTGCAGCAATCGGCGCTTCTTTCGGAGCCGGCCGGCCGCCGCTCGGTCACCGCCGGCGGCGTTTTTGCGTCTCTGCTGTGGCACACTCGTCCCGGTGTGGCAGCTTGCTGGCTCGTTTTTCGGCCGCGGCTTTCACGGTCGCCGAGCTGCCGTAGCGCGCTCCGACCCGGGCCGCTGTCATACAGCTGGATCGAACAAACTACGCCATCCTGGTGTGTGGTGTGGTGGTGATTGACAGGTGTTTTGAGATGCAGCTGGGGTCGTTACGTCCGAGCTGATGCGTTAAAAATCACCTGTCTGTGGTTTTGCATATCATGAATTAAGATGTCATAGTCCCACCAGCGGCATATCCAGCGGCACTGCTATGAAAGTGGCCTGGGCGCGGCGCGTCAATTGGTGCGCCGTGCTTTGTCGAGCCGCCGTGACGAGCTGTGCCGTCGAGGCGGCGGGAGGCATCACTGCCGGGCCGGGCCGGCGCTCTGTGCTCTCCGCTGTCCTCGAACAGCACGGCGCCGCCACTGAGAGAGCCGTGTGTTTGTTGATGGACAGTCTCTGGCGGCGGGACTCGCGGGCCTTCCCAGGCTGCTGGGATGAGAGCCGCCAGCACACGGAGACAGCGGGGCGCCGGGGTGTTTGGTAATGACTAATGACGCTCAACCGAGACGAACGGGAAGTGTTCGGGAGATGTTATCATTCTGAAGTCATCAGGTCAGTCAGGCAGTCGTCTGGTCAGTCATGGAGATATCGGCGTGGATGAAGTGCGAAAAGAGCGCTTGGCGGGGCACACACCGGCGTTGTCTCAAAAGCATAGGCGTACCCAGGGGGGGGGGCAAAAGGGGCAATTCCCCCCTGAAGGTTATTGCGTGCCCCCTTGGCCACCTATTTTTTCTCTAAAGATCACGCAAAGCGAGAGAGCGAGAGCGAGTCTCACTCGTCACTGCCCGTAATTTCTGCTAACGGCTGCATTGTGGTTCTAGAATGCCCGCAACAGCGCGCTGCCTGCCCCGAGGCGAATTCGACGCACTTGTGTTGTGTGTACTGTTCCGTTCCATCAGCCGCCTCTCGAGGTAGAGAAGGCGAGTCTCGCTGGCTTCCCCACTGGCCGCCTCGCTGGATGCTTCGCTGCCTACCTCGCTGGCTGCTTCGCTGGCCGCTTCGCTGGATGATTCGCTGCCTACCTCGCTGGCTGTCTCGCTGGCTGTCTCGCTGGCTGTCTCGCTGGCTGCCTCGCTGGCTGCCTCGCCGGGCGATTCTAATTAATTCGACTCCTCGTGATGCATTGGCGCCTTGTTCGGCGGTGTTGGGAATGCATTACTCGTCCGATTCTATCGGTATTCGGTGCCCGCACCTTTACCTGAAGCGGCCTGCTGAAACTGCGTGTGACTGAGTCTGGTGTGAAGGCGATTAGTGGGGCTGATACATAGTAATGAATGAGATAGCTCACTATTTGGATAGTGGGCTGGCGTGAAGCTCGAGTGAGATCCGTTACCGGTGAGCTGTGTTATACGGACGCATTTGCACAGAGAAGCGAGTAACCGTGGCGGATCCCCATGGCGACCAAACGTTCCAGTGTCTCATAAATAGTGATCACTTACAGGGTGGTTGGGTGAATGTTTCGGAGGTGACGTTCTCCGTTGTTGCAGACCGGTGGATTTGCGTGTTACTGGCGGAGCTGTAATCGCTGACCATTGCGCGGCCCGCGCTGTGGATGTGTCGGTGTGTTATGCTGACTGGCTAACCGCCACGGCTGCGGCTGTCAGCTACAGCTGCCGGCTGTCAGCCACAGCTGCCGGCTGTCAGCCACAGCTGCTGGCTGTCAGCCACGGCTGTCGGCTGTCAGCCACGGCTGCCGACTGTCAGCCACGGCTGCCGGCTGTCAGCCACAGCTGCCGGCTGTCAGCCACGGCTGCCGGCTGTCAGCCACGGCTGCCGGCTGTCAGCCACGGCTGCGGCTGTCAGCCACGACTGCCGGCTGTCAGCCGCGGCCCCGGAGCAGCCAGCCGGCCAGTGCCACTGGTCGACGGTGGAGCGTCAATGGAGCCGGTCGGCCGCTCAGTTCAGCTCAGCTGGGGATATTACTATCATCATCATCATCATCACCATCATCATCATCACGTTTATTGTTCAATGCATGCACTGTATGGTATAATAATTGCAGACATGGTGCACAAGCATGATTGTGAGATGTGCTTGATTCAGAGCACCACGTCAGGGATCTGGGCAAAACAACAAAACTGGGCAAAACTGTATGGTATAATAATTGCAGACATGGTGCACAAGCATGATTGTGAGATGTGCTTGATTCAGAGCACCACGTCTGGGATCTGGGCAAAACAACAAAACTGGGCAATACCAGCGGCCACGGATATGAAGTACAACGTACGGGGGGCTGTGGCTCTATCAGTAGGCGACCGTGGCAGTATCGGCGACGACAGCACTCTCGGTGTGAGTCGATTGACAACTGGCGCTATCGCTATCAGTTTGTATGCGCGGCGTTTTGCCGTGTGCTTACTGCTTACTGCTTACCTGCTGACTCGGCCACCGGATGTCGCACAATCGCACTGCAAACTGGTGCGATATAGACCATGCATGTACTACGTTGTTCGGTCTTACCAGTGCAAACTGCGAGATGCCAGCGCCTTGAAGTACAGCGACTACGTTTGAACAACGATACTAGGCCATGTGAAGGCTTAGGCTACCTCGCGGAATAAGATAGCCATAGCTGCTGGTGGACTCAGTACAGTCGCATTTGACGATATTAACACCACCACCACAATATATCATTGACGAGGAATTCGTCTTTAAGTAATCTAAATCTGACTGTACCGACTACCGTTGCTCTGTTAGTGTGATCGTTGCACTCGGCGTCCGTCTACCTGCCAATTGTCTTATGACATCTTCCAGCTGACTCCCTCATCAAGCCGCGTGCCAGCGGTATTAGAGTGGCGGCGCTGGAGCGGCGGTGCGTTTGCTCATCATTAGGCGACCGGATGGCGGTGGAGGTGGCTCTGATTGCGGGGGATGTGCATGCCACTCGCTTGGTCGTTACGCCGCGCTGCCCAGCACCACGGAGACGGGACGGACGGGGTGTCGTACCACGGAGACGGGACGGACGGCGTGTCGTACCACGGAGACGGGACGGACGGCGTGTCGTACCACGGAGACGGGACGGACGGCGTGTCATACCACGGAGACGGGACGGACGGTGTGTCGTACCACGGAGACGGCGGTGGTAGAGGTGGCGGACACGATGGAGATGGTGGAGGTGGTGGAGACGATGGTGGAGACGATGGCGGCCGGTCACACTGCGGTGGCGGTGGAGGCGAGCGCTGATTCAGGCGAAGAATTTGGGAGGGGACGATGCAGCTGTTTGATAAGATGTTGTTAACGCGCACGTTGGACGACAACGGTCTGAGGTGGAAATGTATCATAGCCTGCAACATACTGAATAGTCTCGAATTCATGTCATGACAGCGATTCGCTGAGGGCTCATGGAAACCTCAATGTAAATAGTGGCTAGTGCATGTGGAATGTGCTGTTGATGTCATCATTAACACGTTTCCAAATGGGCGCCAAATAACCAAGCAGTTGCTGCGCCCTAAACCCCCAATCAACAAACAACACGTTTCCAATTATGTGTCGTTAGATTGTGTGTCGATGTTTTCCACTATGCTGCCGGTGTCCAGTGTGGACTGTGGAGTGTCCCCTGCGACTGGAGCCTGGCTGTCCGGCGTCTAGTGTGGAGTGTCCCCTGCGACTGGAGCCTGGCTGTCCGGCGTCCAGTGTGGAGTGTCCCCTGCGACTGGAGCCTGCGTCCGGCGTCCAGTTTGCGACTGCCGTTTTGAGCCAGTCGGCAGCAGCAGCTGGCTGTTTTTGGTGGCCCAGGTTCACGCACCCTTTACCGGTATCGCCCGATTTCCGCCGCCGCCCTGCGCCGAGGCCGGCTAGCTTGAGACTGGGTCACCCCTACCCCCGCCGCGCTCCGCCTCGCGCGAGCCGGTCGCGCGATCTCCTGCGATTTTTAGTTGGGATGCAATGAAAAGGACGCCGCGTGGTCGCATCCGCCGCCATGCGTTGTCTTGTGTTCACTTATGCCTCAGCATCGCCCCGCAGCCTGCACAACGGGCGCATGCAGCTCTCGCGGGCGCAAGCATTCTGTTGTCTGGGACTGCTTTTTCGGTCTGCCCTAGACGTCTCGCATCTTGTACATAATTCTTGAGAGGGATTGAAGATTATCCGTTTTATACAAAGCACAGGTGTGCGCTAGACAACCAAATAGTCTTATCTGAAGTCTTCGAATCTGGCGATTGTTTTACTCTGTTTAACTATATATTTGTAGCATAGTCTTAAATGTGACGTATATCTATACCTAATTTTTCGTTGAGGAAGCGCATGCAAATAACATGTAATAGTTTATCAGGTATTATATATCACGCTAATATAAAATTTGTCGTGCGATTGACGCTTGTCTCAAGATACGGCATTGGCAGCGGTGCAGAATCTGATGTGTGCGTCCGATACTAAAACAGCGCCAGCCTACATCAATTACATGAGTTTTGTGTATAGTTATTTGAATTGATAAAGACCGTATGGAAACAGATGCCATTATGTTTTGCGCAAACATTTTTACATGAAAAAGGAGATTCACACGCACTCAATAACACCATTGTTAAACGGTAGCTCTCTACACTTATATATTAAGTAGTTAACTCTGACAGTTTATGCAGGCATAAAATATCAGGACACACATGTCTGTGCTGGCATCAAATGGTCGTGAGCTGCAAAACATTGCAGTTTGCTGATCATTTTCACATTCTTGGCTTCACAACAGTCACTCAGCTCCAATCTCCCAACTAAACGTGGACCAGGGCTTACCCTCTCTCCCCACACCTCCTATGACCTGCATACAGCAAATTTCTCCTGTACTGCTATCTGAAAGGTTAAGTGACGTACGAACGACAGGTAAACCTGCTTTCTACTGTCTCTTATTCACTGCGGTCCGCACTCTCACTCCATCTGTTTGTCGTGCCTCCTTGCCTTCTCTAACCACCGGCTCCGCCTAATGAACGGTCTTGTACTATTTTGTCGAGATGTATATCAGTTAAAACTAATTCGCTGGTTTTGCCAAAATTTCGTAACAAAAATCGGCTCAGCAGAGGTTGTTGCCTCCATTTATATAAACCACCCGTCGCTAATTTTTTATTTTTATTTTACATTCTGTTTCCCTCAACAACATCGCGCCGCAAGTTATGTCGTCTCTTCCGATATGCCGCAGCTCGTTTTACTGCGGATGACAGGTTGGCTGTCATTAATTAATTCCGGCTAATCGGGAAAAGGCCCCACTGTGCGGCGGTCAGCGCTGGGCGGCGGTCAGCTGCGGTAACAGGTGTCGTCCGGCGCACCAACTGCGCCGTGTGACGTCACTTAGTGCTGCAGTGACGTCACATAGCGCTGCGATGACGTCACGGCGCCGTCCAGGGCCGAGGCCAGTGGTCAAATCGACGATAACTCGCTTTAACTCGCTTCGGCATTTATGGTAGTTTCTAAGCGATACCATAAAATAATACACATAAGTTTTTGCATAGGTGATTTTCCGAGAAATGGAGACTCGAGTGCATTTGATCCATATGTATCTTATGTTTTTGTTTGTAACAATTGTTTGAAGCTTCCGTAATTGCGTAGCAATGATCGGACCGTTGGTCTGCTCTGCTAAGTGGGTGTAGACCGTGACTCGTCTGCCGTACGGCGTACACAGCCTGTATAGTGTACACTGCCTGTATAGTGTACACAGCCTGTATGATGTACACTGCCTGCCGCTGATGACTGACGACTGACCCCTCTGTTGCAGGCGGACGCCTCTCTGGAGATGGAGCGACGCTTCTTCGTCCAGGCCAGCCTCGACTACGTCTGCATGCTGCAGGAGGTGCAGGAGCGAAAGAAGTTCGAGTTTGTCGAAACGGTGAGTCGCGCGGCGCGTCCCTGATGTGACCTTGGCGTGACCTTGGGAGTGGGACGGTCCACGCGCGGACGTTGCGCAGTGCATCGCGCCCTAATCTGCTCCAGGGGTGGTGCAGAGTAGAGCCGGTTCACTGCGGCTATTACGCCGGGTGGTGATGTTTGAGCTGGACAAAGTGTGACCTGGCCGACCCTGGCTGGCCCTGGCTGACCCGAGGCGGGCTCGAGGCTGACCCCAAGCCCACTCGGCGGTGACCTGGCTGTGACCTGTGACCTGGTTGGGGCGGGCTGGCGGCGCCCGTCTGCCGCCATCTGAGCCGCCAATCCTGGTCCCGTCAATACTGGGTCCCCACGGACGCGGAACTCGTGACGGGAGGTGTCGTGGCGGCGACGGACGAGGCGACCGCGGCAGACCCGCACATGACTCACATGACTCACTGACCGCGTCACAGTCACAGGCGCTGTTATCGTCACAGGCACAGTCATCGTCACAGGCACAGTCATCGTCACAGGCACAGTGGTAAATCAATGCAGTCATGCAAATATCAATGCAGTCATATTTGCATTGCAGTCTCAGTCGCTATCACAGGCGGACATAGAGCATAGAGACACACGTTATAGAGCACAGGCGCAGTCGCAGGCACAGGCATTCAAGTCAGGAACAGTCAGTCACAATCACAACAATCACAGTCACAGACATGCACGGCGCGCGCGGCAGACCTAAATGCGAGCACGGCAGAGTACGGCGCGGTACGGCAGAGTACGGCGCGGACTGCGTGGCCGTCTCGCCTCGGCGGAGCCGGTGTGGCGACACGGCGTACAATGGGCGCAGCTCGGCTGGACTGTGCACCGCACTGCTTCTGATTGTGATGTGATAGGTGCTCGGCCACTGCAGGTCCGGCCGGCCGGCCGGCCGGCCGCAGTCGCCCGCCTGGCCCAGTAATCTGCGGCGCCGCGTGGTGACCAGGCGAGCCTCAGCCGACCTGGCCGGCCGGCCGGCGTGACTAGCAGAGCTCACCGCGGCCCACTCACAGCCATAAACCACTGTAGAGATCATTATAAAGGTGGCTCGTGTTGTTGAGTAAAACAAAGGACAGCGTTTGATCGGCGACTTTGGGAAGGTCATGTGATAAGCTCTAACAGAGAGGTTTTGAAGCAACACTAGTCGTTTCTGAACAGACAATGCTATTGAAATAACGTTTAACTAATTAATTACTAAATGCTAGCTAGCCCATTTAATTGAATTCCAGAAAAGTTCGACGAACCTGATTCCATTATCATGATAAAGAGCCTTTCCAATCGGACAAACTTCACTTAAAATCAAAATAAGTTATCAATATATTATTAAAATACGAAACTCAATACATTCGACAACTCAGTTTTCTGACCAAGAACTCCTGACTATTGGTGTAGCTAGGCCGGATCAGCATGCCTTCTCTCCCGGTGGGCTGCGCGCGGGCGGCGACTGGAACCGACTGCGCGCGGTCGGTGACTGGAACCGACTGCGCTCGAGCGGCGACTGGAACCACGCATGACGCGTGACACGCACTGATTGACAGCTCGATCTAGCCTCACCGTGTCTCGATCGAGTCTCGCCGTGTCTCGATCGAGTCTCGCCGTGTCTCGATCGAGTCTCGCCGTGTCTCGATCGAGCCTCACCGTGTCTCGATTGAGCCTCACCGTGTCTCGATTGAGCCTCACCGTGTCTCGATTGAGCCTCACCGTGTCTCGATCACCTCGCCTTGTGCGGTCTCTCGCTGGGTTGGAGCTTAGGTGGGCCTGGGTGTTTAGGGAGGTGGACGGTGTAGCGGCCGCGGCTCACGGAACAGTAAGTACCGCTCTGTGATTACCGGTCCACTGAGAAGGCCACGGCCGAGACCGGCCGGCGCTGTGGAGCATTGGAGGGGGAGGGGCAGTCCCGGTCCTCTTATGCTGGACGTAGGGGCGGACTATCACTGTATGGCTGTTCGATGTGCGTTTGCTTATTGCTAGTACGTCCGTATGCACTAAGCACTGAAACATGAATACTGTGATTAATTAGGTCAGATCAGTTACGTGGAAACAATTGTTGATGGGATGTTATCACTTCTCGTCCCCAGTTAAACTTGGGATCAATCGGAGGTGGGAAAATAGCAGCATACCGAGTCAACGCTAAACTAGGCTGATATCTTGTCCCACATACATTGTCATGATTTGCAAGACCCAGAAGGAAACACAAGATATGTATCGTTAGACGGTGGCAACTTATAGTTAGGAACACACTGTCTGAGTCAGACAAACTGTCTGACTAATACTGATAAGGATTCTGAGTCAGAATTATTATCGAATCCGACTCTCTCGAAGTAAACACTCATACCAAAACACCGATAAACATGTCGATGTTGAGAAGTCTAGCAAGAAATTTCGTTTGCCAACCACATCAGTACTTAATGGCTATTTCAGCTACACGATTCGATGACATACTCCGATGGAATAAGTTATGTTTATTGTTACGTCAGATCGTTTTTCATACGATGGTGTGCTCAATCCTGCTTTTGTGTCCATACAGAGCTAATTAGTCTGACTTATGAGCGCACGTTGGGGTGTGAGCTAATCATGAAACAACATCTTAGTAAACAAATGTCGTTGCAACATTAACAAAGCACCATTTCCTGTCCAGTTCGTCGTCACGTAGTCAGCTGACACCTCTGTCGAGGGGAGTACATTGATCCTGCTAATGGTGTACGCAATAGTGGCCGACGCTAAGCAGTCCGTCTGCCCCCCAATACCATACACAAACAGACTGCACTGAGAGGCTGAAGCATTGAGTCCTGTGTCGTAGCCGGTGTCGTATAGCTGCGTCGGGATACTGCATGAATACGAGAGCTGGGAATGAAGTTACTATCAAAACTAAGGGACGAGATGGCCAACAACAGTCAGAGAGTCAGATGCCGAATCCATCACACGATACGACTGCAAGAAGGTGATATAGCCGGATACAATTTCCGGGCGCACAAGGGGAGGAAAATGCGCCTCCAGGCGAGAAAATGCGGGCTTCCTTTTTCATCACCCCTCACACCACCAACTTCCCCTTCCCCCTCCCTTCTACTCAGTCCAGTGGCAGATCCAGGATTTGTCAAGGAGAGGGTTACTAGCAAAGTGGGCTTCCACGGTCCTTGTGGGGCCCCTTCGTGCCCTTAGTGGGGCCCCTCAAACTTGGTTGGCCCGTTTGAACATGAGCAGGAATTTGGCCAGAATGGACCGCTTAAGTGCAACGACAATCACCTTGACTTTCCAAGGAAGATCTGCAGGTACAATGGGGGTAGGATTTTAGTGTTGCTCGGTGAGTGGGAGTTGTGTTGTTTTATATAGATTCGGTGGTGGGTGATACTAGTCGAGTGACTGGTTACTTACATCGATGCCTGCCTGGTTGAAGTGAGATTCGAGGGAATAGCGCAGGTGACGTAATTGGTTTGGGTAAGGTGCGATCATAGTGTCCTAGGATGCTAGCTCTGTATTAGAATTTCCGATTGTAGCAATGATGAAGTCGTTGCTATAGCAGCGGTATGACACACGGGTCAGATCGGTGATAAGAAGTGCAAAGGGGCTCCAGTCGGGGCCGTGAATGCCCATGAGAGCCACCACCATATATCATCCTGGATGTCCCCAGTTTGGGCTGCACTGGGCAGATCACGATCCATTAGCGTGCCGAGTAGGCCTCTCCGCTCTTCGCCGAGCTCGCCTGCGTGCAGACCTCCGAGCCCAGCCTCGAGACTCCGCCTCGCCCGCCCTCGCCTCTGTCTGCGCTCGCCTCGCTCCGAGCCTCGCAGGCCTCGCCTCGCCTCGACCAGCGTTCCGGCGCCCTCGTCCGTCGCCCGTCCCTCGCCTCGCCCTCGCCGCTCCGTCCAATCGGTGGGGAAGGGTGGAAAGCAGATAAAGGTGAATGACGTCATGACCTCAGTCTTGTTTGCCTCCCCCTCGCATTGAATTATGCTGTGTTTCGAAACCAAGGTACTCCAGCCCTCCAAAAATCGAACATTGGCAATCTCCATCCAACTAATCACCGAAACGTATGCAGTGTGAAACCAGGACCCCTTCAGAGTCTGCACGAATCGATTCAACACTTGCTATATGGAATTCTATTGGTTTGGCATTGATACAAATGAAAACAACTCAATACGAAAGGTGCTGCGTTAGATCTAGTAGCCGCACTCACGATAAGCTCATAATTGTAACCGTTTTACATTCTAAGCGTCGTTGTCATGTATGGTTGCAAAGTTTCTGTTCTTGTGCTACAAGTAGCTTAGCCGATCTCCGAGTGGAGTTGGGCATCCAAAAGCCGCTGCACTCAGCCCTGCGCGGACTGCACCTTGCCTGCCCTCGTTCACGCTTGCCCTGCCCGCCCTGCCTGCCCTGCCTGGCCTGGACCCTGGGTCCCCTGCCCTGCCCCTTGCTGCCCTGCCCCTGCCCCTGCCCCTGCCCGCCCCTGCCCCCGACTTGCCGGCTCTTTACGATTGTGCTTCCGCAGCACTCACGAGGGAAAAGCAGATTCGAGTGCGCAATCGCGCACAGCGAGGTGAAGTTGCTCAATGGAAAAGAACTGAGGCACCGGTACGTCCCGACAAGCGTATGCTACCAGGGCGCAGCCGATCTTCCAAGACGTCGGCGGGATGTGATGTGGGCTAGTATTTTGGGCGGCGAACACAATTAACTTAAGTACTCTGTAAGATTGGCGAAGCGATGATAGGAGGGATACCCCCGTTAAGCTTCCTCCACCATGAAAACAGCTCACACGCCACGCACGCACTGCAACCCGACACCGCACGCACGCAGCACGCACAGAGCGCACGTCACACCCAGGAATCCACCGACTACGGACCTACAACGCCACGCACCTACCCAGCACGCACGGATTACGCACGCCACATCACGAGACGCATCGCCTCAATGCACGCACGCACGCAACTCACGCACGCCACAGTCGCTCGCAACGCACTCGCGCAAGGCAGCTACTCACCCACCAGACCACCAGCACACGCACCGCACTCACGCACGCACTCACGCACGCACTCACGCAACTCACGCACCGCACTCACTCACGCACGCACGAGCCACTCACGCACGCACTTCACGCACGCACGTCACGCAACCGCTCCGCCCCGCACGACACGCACGCACTCAGCACGCAAACTCACGCACGCAACGCACTACGGCAAGCCTCCACGCACGCACTCACGCACGCACTACTACCACGCACTCACGCACTCACGCACGCACTCACGCATCGCACACGCACGCACGTACATGCAGAGGACGAATTCAGAAAGGCCACCGCCGCTTCACAGCACGACTCACCGCACGCACTCACGCACGCAACGCCCACTCACCCCTACGCACGCGCACGCCACGCACGCACAGCACCGCACGCCCACGCACGCACGCACAACAATCACACACACACACACACCACCACGCACGAGACGCAACACGCTACACGCAACACCACACGCAAACACACACACCACACACCACACACACACACACACACACACACACACACACGCACACGCACACGCACACGCACACGCACCACGCACACGCACACACACACCACGCAACGCAACCCGCACGCGATAACTGCGCCGGCGGCGGCGTTATTTATGGTATTGTAAATGCTTTAGAACAGTCACAGTTAACAAACTTTGTCTTATTTTCTACGGAAAAATGGTGTTCGCCGGGCTTAGGGGAGCTGGTCATTGTATCCCCAATATGTGCGCTGCATGTTTGTGTGATATGGAACTCGCAAGAATGCCGATTTGAGAAAGAACACAAATATTGTCAACTGCTGTAGCACGTTTGGTCCCTTCATGCGGTCAGTACCGGACCATCTGAGACGAGAGTGACCCGGAGTCTGCACCCTCCCTCCCCCTTCCTGGCCGCGTGGCAGCCAGGGTTGGCACGATGCCGACATGCCGCGCGCACACAGACATGCAGGAAAATGACGACTGTTCGCTGCAAAAACGCGATAGCTGTCTGGAATGTGGGCGGTTTGTGCGGCGGAGGCCGACTGAGGAGTGGGGTGGGGACGGAGCCGTGTCGGTATCGAGTTGGCAGCGTCGGCCGCATGCTGACCTGCGACCTGCCGAGATTCTGGAGAGACCTCTCTAGATTCTGCCGGTGACTGGAATTGCGTGATCGGATGGTAGGGTCAGGGCCTGCGCTACAAGCTTAGCTTAGCGTGGGTCCTGATCTCGGAATCCATCCCATCAAAACATTCGCACTAAATGTATTAAAAAAGACCCTGCTGAAACCCTGCAGAGACCCTGCCGCGGTCGGGGCAATGGTCGCTAACGGCTACGTCCGCGGAGCGCTTGAGTACGCGGCTGTGGCCTGGCTCCCGGCGGCGTCTGAGTCACATGTGGAGCTCCTAGAGCGGGAGATGCGCGCGGTGGCGTGGGCTGTGAGTGGCTGCCCCGTGAGTACACCAAGGAACCCACTCATGGCGGAGGCCGGCATGGTCCCCGTGCGGACGCGCCGGGAGGTGCTGGCCGCGAGGTTGACAGGAACGGCAGCGTCACAGAAGCTGGACAGCCGTCTCCGCGTGGTCGCTGAGGCGGTCCCCCCAAGACGCCTACTGACCACCACCGGGTGGCGTGACGTCAGAGCGGTGGCCGCCGAGCGCGCGGGCTTGCGCGGAGTACCCGTGGAGGAGTGTCTTCACACCACTATCCCGCCGTGGGTGGACTGCAGCACGGTGCACATCCGGTTGGACATCGGCACCGACATCCGGAGGACGGCCACCGACGGAGTCACTGGAGCCGCTCGCAGAGTTACCTACATAGAATCGGCCGTTAACCGACCCGGGACTGCCAGCAGTGTGGCGACCTTAACTGTCCGGCGGCGCTCTGTCAGGTCTGCAGAGAGGAGCCTGGCACGCCGGAGCACGTCCTGCTGAGGTGCCCCTGCTTGGCGTGCGCGGGCTTCCGTCTCTTCGGGACTATCCACCCGGAACCGAAGCAGCTGCGAGACGGCGGGGCCGTGGCGGCCTTGGCCCGCGGCTGCCTGACGCACCGAGAGCGCTACGGTCGACCGTAGACCGATCTGAGGAGAATAAACAACAACAACCCTGCCGCGACCCTGCCACGAACCTTGCTGTCAATATGGAAGTAAAACGAGTGGCGCGTTTTAGAGCACATTTGTAAATGTGAAGTGATGCAGTGCACTGGTGGTATCAATGAACCCCTCCAATATTTGTGTCGGGCGCCACATAACCTCAGTAGTTACGACGCTCTAAAGCCCAAATAAACAACAAACAACAATATTTGTGTCCATTAACCCTCGCACTGACGGGGGGTCGGATATCCGCCCCCCCCCACAGGTTTTTCCGGACTAGCGGAAAAACGGCGGCGCGTAGCGCCGCCAAATTTTGTATAGCTGTTGGTTATCAATTCGCCACACTTTCTAAAAATTGACTTCCTAACTTTCAAGGTCACGTTGTCAGGGTCACATTAATGACATGGACCTCAATCACATATTGTAAGTTTAACATCTTGCCGAAGCCACAGTGGTGAACCAAACAGTTTGAAACTCACAGTGTGTAATGAGGCATTCGATATAACAGTCGCTTCTAGATTTTTTATATAGGTGACGGGTGATACCTGAGGTCATGTCAATTTTTGAGACCTCCCATTATAAGTCTATGGGAAAGAATTGAGAATGCGCGCACCAATCGAAACAAAACGGCAAGTGTGGTCAGTTTTCATCCTAATCACTATTCTAAGCAAATAATAGAAATGCAAGAAGTATTTTCCTCCGTGACCTCAGCTTCACACGCTAATCCAATGTGCCACAGGTCATATGGGTTTTTGTACATCCTCATGTTTCTACTAAGACTAGAGTACTGTGGTTTTTCACCCACTACTGTTTCTCTTGTCAACCTCCATCCGACAGACATTAAAATTTGACTGACCTCGACATACCTCGAGGTAGGGTCAGATCATTTTTTTTAGTTTTATCATCTAGATCATACGATATTTGGTTCGATGGCAGTGACGTGAGAAACACGATGGTGGCAAATTACTGCTCTACCTTTAAAAACTTAGAATGTTATTAACAAAAACTTTCAGTAAAATAAGCATTTTGACCTTGCTGAACCCTCCTGGAGCCTTAACTATGAATATCTCACTCTGAGAAATGTTTTGGCGAAAAGAGTGTTTCAAAGTAGCATTGCAGTGCTTTTCGGATTGCTGCTAGCTATGTTAGTTACTGAGCTAGCCGGAGATTATGTGAAGCAGTGGCTCAATTTAGCCTCGAAATAATGGGAAAGAATTTGGACCTTTTTTTTACTCTGGTGACCTCAATACTTGACCTGATCAAACACAATAGCTTACGCATTTATCGCTAGTAACTCGCAACGGTCTACATACGCCCGTTTTACCGCTTCTCGCATACGTTGCGTAGTTTTCAGATCTGCTGGGGGGCCGGTTAATCCCGCCCCCGTCGGTTCGAAGTTGGCTCAGACCCCCGTCGGTGCGAGGGTTAACTGTCAACAGAAGTCGACACGTTTTTGTTGAAGTATAAATTGCATGCGATGATTTATGTCTGGTAGTTTGTCGCAGGGAATAAGTGGGTGAGATGCTGTCTGTTTCTGTTTCTGTTTCACAAGCCTGCCGTCTTGTTTGCCTCACCATGCAGTGCTGCCGCTGTGTGCGGGAGGTTTTGGTCCGTTCCGTGGGCTGTGATACGTTATCATGCAATTATCTCCTCCATGTGCGTGTGAATGTGTGTGTGTGTGTGTGTGTCCGTGTTGACATGTCCCAGATGGTCCATGTGTTCACTGGTTCCACCCGGCTGCCGCCGCTCAGCTAAACACCGCACCGGGCGGACCACGCTCGCATGCGAGGGGGCGGGGGGGGGGCGGGGGGGGGGGGGGGCGGGGGGACGTGGGGGGGGGGCGCCTCATACACAGTCAGGAGGCACTGCGCACTTTAGGGCGCGACACACACACCTTTATGTCTGCTGTGTGTCTAGATCGTCCTGTCTGTCTGTTCTGTCTGTCCTGTCTGTCTGTCTGTCTGCTTCTTGTCTGTCTGTCTGTCGTCTGTCTGTCGTCTGCTGTCTGTCTGTCTGTCCCTGTCTGCTGTCTGTCGTCTGTCTGTCTTCTGTCTGTCCTGTCTGTCTGTCTGTCTGTCTGCTTCTTGTCTCTGTCTGTCTCTGTCTGTCTCTGTCTGTTCTCTGTCGTCTCTGTCTGTCTCCTGTCGTCTCTGTCTGTCTCTGTCTGTCTCTGTCGTCTCTGTCTGTCTCTTCTGTCTCTGTCTGTCTCTGTCTGTCTCTTCGTCCTGTCTTCTCTGTCTGTCTCTTCTGTTCTTGTCGTCTCTGGTCTGTTCTGTCTGTCCTCTGTCTGTCTCTGTCTGTCTCTGTCTGTCTCTGTCTGTCTCTGTCTGTCTCTGTCTGTCTCTGCCTGCGGAGGTCTGACGAAGTGCCCTTTATCTCGCTTTAGAAACCACTGGAGGCGGGAACCCGACACGGCTACCTCTACCTCATGGAGAAGAGTGAGTGGGGTTGGGGAGGGGAGAACTCCAGGGGTAGTTAGTTGGCTCTGGCACTTCTGTTCTATGGAGACAGGTTTCAGGTGACAGGTGTGTTTTGTCGGCAAGGCATGGTAAAAAGAGAGGAAAAACAGATGCAAACTGAGTGTGTAATTAAGGAAACATTTGAATTCGTTATGTGAAAACGCTCAAAAAGAGGCAACTATGTATAGGAAGTTTTCGTAGACCACAGGTGTTTTTAATGGTATATTCGTCTTTAACAACGAAATACTCTGACCTTTTCCTCGAAGATGAAAAACTCGAAAGTTTTATAAAAAATTAAGTTATTGGCGGACATAGTCTTTGTCTGTCTATGTCTGTCTGAATAAATCTTATTTTTGAATCTTTTCGGTTTTCATAATCTTTCGAGGAAAGGTCATGGTAGTCGTTTGTTAATTTTTGACATGTTCCTCGCACAAGCCCACTAAGCTCAATAATCGTCTTTTGTGTTATTTGTCATAGGAAATATTTTGCATGGCAGAACTTAAGTGCCTGCTCTATGATTTGTGAGGTTGTTATCCCTCTAGTTCCTCACCTCTAGCGGGGAAGATGTGCTGCTGGTAGGAGGAGGTCACGTACAGTTGTGCTCCCTCACCTATAGCGGGAAAGATGTGCTGCTGGTAGGAGGAGGTCACGTACAGTTGTGCTTGTGTGAACGTTTGTCATATCGTCTGCTGGCCTCTCGCCAATGAGAGTCTGGTGATGAAGTGATGGCTGTGTTGTGCGTTATAGTGTCGCTGTTGCTTTAAACGTCTTTGCTTCATTGTGTTCGGTTGGATTCCGTGGCTGAGATCCATTTTCACGCTCGTGAGATGTGCTGCTTCATGACACTGCAGTGGTTTGATTCTCTCCACCGAAAGGGATAGTGTTTGTCAAGGATAATGGACTCAGCTGGTTTATTTTGCTTTTATTAACACGATGTTGCTAGCGAGGGAAAATAAACAAAAAGGTAACTGCTTTAGTATAACTAGCTTCTTGTTTGTTTAATACGGTTGTGTACTCATACAATGATTGTCATTCGTGTGCGAGACAACTGCGCAATGTGCGACTGCCGCCAAGAAACAGAACAATATTCGGGTGATTTCAATGGTTGCAGCTTGCACCAGCTATCCTGTATGTTAATTGCTAACACCTAGCAATCACATCTTACAGAGGCGTTCGGCTACACATGGACCAAACATTACTGCAGGTACCACAAGAAGACCAAGGCCCTGAGGCTGACGCCCTACAACCAGTTAACGGGAAAGATGGTGAGTCTACCGTCCTGCCTGCTGCATCCCGGCGCCCCGCGCCACACTGCGCCAGTCTCTGTGCGCCAAACCCGGCCGTATCACCCCGTGCCACACTCAGCCTCGCCAGTTCCGTTTCTCCACGTTTCGCGAAGACCCGTCTGTGGCCTTGGCGTGTTTTGTTTTCTTCTGGCATCCCCCTCCGCCCCGCTGCTGACCACATGCAGCTCATCTGGATGGAATGTTCAGCGAATATGTTGGGGTGCCTGCATGTGTGTTGTTTTGACATTGCTTTCCGCGGTTCCGTCCGTCTTCCGTTTGCAATTTAACGCCACGCTAGATGAATAACGGGCGAGCACTAATCATTTGGTGCACAATTTAGATGCTCATAGATAATCATACATTGTTCATGCAATTTTGAGACGGATAGCTTTTAAAGATCACCACCCACTCTCCGCGTGTCTTCTCAGTGCATTATTTGTGGGTGCAATCCGAGTACGTCTACTGACGACTGTCGGTGCGCGGGTTAAGTCCCGATGGCATCATCCATAGATGGCTGCAGTAGACCTTATACTTTATCTATGTCCACCTGATGCTATGCATCAATCCTATTCATTCACTTACATCGGTCGCGCAACGAGCGTGTTACGGCACGTGGACGGGGCAGCCACTCCCGCGAGTGGATGCCGCCACTTGACGTTCGATGAGTCAACCCACGTGGGCCAGTGTGGGGGGGAGATGATCTGATAACCATCACAACCACTGTGTGTCCGCTGTTTCCGGTCACTGGTCAGGTGGTGGGGGGGGGGGGGGGTTTCAGGGAGGGGTGATATGCTCCTGCCGGGCTGCCTCCCCCGCCCCGGTTCGTCAGTGTTGACAAAGGATAGGGTGGCCCCCTGTGATGTTTTGGCCAGCCCCGGCTTTTGAAGGGACTGCGCAGTGTGCGTGCGCAATGATGTGATAAAAGGACCACCGGGGTGCGGCGGAGGAACCAATGGACAGATCGGATAGTGGAATAATAGCTGCTCTGATAGACATGCACATATGTATACCGCTGGAGACTGTCGTCAGGTAGCTTGTTATACGGTGCAGGCTGACGGTGATGCTATTGCCCCGATGCTTTGCAGATGTCGTAGATAAGGTGGATATGCTTAGTCTATGTAGAAGTCCACGCCTAGAGGGGCCAACATTCGTTTAGTATGGATTGAGTGCAACACAAGTTGCGATTCTTGTCTTACAGAGGGCCGCCGGCATGCTGGTTACAGTTGAGTTATTTGTACTTCACATAAAGGTGCATCTCGGGTGTTTGTTAACTGTTTCCTTAGTCTGTTACCCGATCTTACCGCCGTGTGATTCGGTTTTACAGAGCCAGAAGGACGAGATGGTGGTGTGATGGTATTGTCATGTCGTCCTTCCTGACCACATTCCGTCCCGTTACATGTCGTCCTTCCTGACCACATTCGTTTCCGTTACAGAGCCAGAAAGGACGAGATGGTGGATGTGATGAGTATTGTCATGTCGTCCTTCCCTGACCGACATTCCGTCGTTGATAGCCTCAATGAAGGCCTTTAGCGCCCCCCAAAACCCGCAATAACACCGCACCAATTCCGTCCCGTTACAGGCCAGAAGAAACGAGATGGGTGGGTGTGATGGTATTGTCCATCTCGTCCTTCCTGGACCAACATTCCGTCCCGTTACAGAGCCAGAGGACGAGATGGTGGTGTGAATGGTATTTGTCCATGTCGTCCTTCCTGACCACATTCCGTCCCATTACAGATGCCAGAAGGACGAGATGTGGTGTAACAGTTATTGTCATGTCGTCCTTTCCTGGACCACATTCCGCCGTTTACAGAGCCAGAAGGACGAGATGGTGGTGTGATGGTATTGTCATGTCGTCCTTCCTGACCACATTCCGTCCCGTTACAGAGCCAGAAGGACGAGATGGTGGTGAAGTCTTGCGTGCGTCGCAGCTCGGAGTCGATCGAGCGCCGGTTCTGTTTTGACGTGACGGCTGAGGACCGCGAGGGTCAGGTGTTCACGCTGCAGGCCATGTCCGAGGACGACCTGCGCCTCTGGATGGACGCCATGGACGGCAAAGAGCCGGTAAGACACGACGCAGAGAGTCAGTGAGGGGGGCCGCGTCCACCGTACCGGGCCAAAACGGTTACAATTAGTCATCATTTTGATTTATTGTGCAGACTTTCTCAAGTCATGTATCTTTCAGTGGAGTGTAAATACATGCCTCCTTCATAAGCAGATGCACACATATTCACACATTCGCTAAGGAGTTATATGTGTGCCGGTGGTTGTTGTAGGTCATTTGGGTTATGTGCTAGTCTTTGGTTAGCACCGTTGAGATATAACTGCTACCTTTCAGCAGCGTCATTCGCACGTACGCGAAACCGCAGCCTGCCGGTTTCGCGTGCGTGTGGCGGAGGCAAAGTTGAGTCTATGTGTGTTGCTTGCGTGATTCCGCTTTATAAGCACCGTATAAACGGACAACTATGACGTTTTGAAGCATCAGCCATCAACACTGAGTTGTGAAATGTCACCACCGAGTACCTGCCGGCGCCCGTGTCATACGGCTGGCTTTCCACCATGTTACCGCACTCACTTCTCACTCTGAAGCCCCCCCCCCTCCTGCCTGGTGTCGCCCCCTCCTCACTGGCCTCGGCCACGCTCGTCCCCCTCCCCGCCTTTCCGGTCCGCGCACCCGGTGCGGGTCTCTCCAATGACCGCCTCCCCCCGCCGCCCACCTCAGACCTACTCCAAGTACGGCCCTGACCAGCGCAGCGAGGTGACGGCGATGGACGACAGCGGCTTCCACTTCGTGACGACGTGTATCGCCCAGCTGGATGGCCGCGGGCTGGAGGAACAGGGACTCTACCGGGTGGTCGGCGTCAGCTCAAAGGTGGGTCAGCTGGAGGAACAGGTCACTTGGGAGAATGAGTGGAGTGGGGTAATGTGAACTGGGTCGGGGTGCGGTATTGTTTGCGATATGGTGGTGTTATTGTGCTGGGTGGGCTAGTGTTGATGAGAAAAGTGAAAAGACGACGAAGAAGCCGATATATGATATACATGTTCTGAAATATTTGAATCAGTGTTTCAAAAACAAAACTGCTTTATATAGGTTCGTATGTACATTAGAAAGTGTTCGGATTCATGCCCTCGGTTGCTTTCAGCAAGAACTATTGGTGTGCCTACTGCCTAGCAGGGACGGAGCATGTTCAGGCAGCGTCACCTTAATTGCTACCTTCCGCTTACTTCGCCGCCGCGTGTACGTCAAGTGCTCCGCAGTCACCCGTGTATGTACTCCCGTCTGACCTGCCCCTTGTGGTCGGTCACTGTGACATCCTGATTATTGCCGCCCCGCCGCACAGTGGGGATTTTGGCCATTAGCTGACTTAATTGCTAGCATCTATGAATATGCGGTAGGTGCATACATGCTTAACATGTCAGCATCCAGGGCCAGTCATTCTGAACATATTTTGAGGGCAAAACAAGTTTCAAAAACACTTAAGGGCACATATTTATTACGTCTTTTGAAAAAGGTTCTTCACCGCTGCATGCTGACGGGGATGTACTTTCATGTTGTTGCTGCCGCGTCGAGCTCATTTGGGTAGCAGCAGTCCTTCAGTTTCGACATATATTTGCCAATTAATGTTACCCCTACTCACTGGGGAAGGTGCATAATTATCACTGGAGGTTCTAATTTTGGTTCTCGTGACTGGCCTGACTGGCTGAAGTTTTAAACGGCATTAACCGGCCCGATTTGCTCCCGGAAATCGACCAAAACATCATAGTGGCAATCATGTATTACAAGACTTAGGATTTTTTTTTTCAGTCTGACCTAAGTTGACCTTATTTTACCTGATGTGACCTATCTATGACATTGAACAGACCTTCACCGAAGTATGGCTTGTGACCACTCATCTCACGTGAAAATACGAGACGATTCAATTGCTGACCATTCTCACCCAATCCAGAGTAAAATTTGAACTTGCTCATATGAAGATAAACGAGGAAGATCACTGAGTCAATGGTCACCGAGAAGGTTTAACATACTTGGGAGTTCGGATGAGAGAATGTCGACTGGCCATTGGAAATAATTAGATCTGGGTATTGGATAAGTTTCGCCCGACTGCCGTCCGACGCCACTTATAGGCGATAGCAAACGTTCTTCTCACATTGCAAGAACCGGTCATCTGTGCGCTCAAAGGGTTTGACCCAAGACTTATTTTGGGAAAAAAGTCTACCATGGACCATGGTCAGGTTGGAGCACTTAGAGATCAGTTTTTTTTAATATAACATCTCAAAACAGTAACGCTTTCCGGTCCACATGTTAAGAACTCAAACTAAAGATGCTCAACGAGCGTGCAGTTGGGCAGCTACGACATTTGGGAATTTCATCGCTGCATTTGCGGAGGCAAAACTGGTCCAGAAACATGCCCTTGGTGTATATATATATATTAATTTAAAAAAAATTTTTTAGTTATTAATAAATTTTAGTATATATATATATATATATATATTAGTATATTATAAATATCTTGGGGGCGTCTCCTGATATATATATTATATATCTAGTCTACGTCTCAAATGACCCATAAAACTGTGTTGCATGATTCGTAGATGTTTGGCGCATAGTGACCTTCTTGTGACCTGAACTTGACCTTGACCTTTGCCAACAATCTCACATAAGCTTATGTGGATATGCGTCATACCTTTGAGAGCATTTAGGATAATCCTGGTCACCATCAAAGGCTTTGGAAGGAGAGTGTGGCAGATTTACTCGAATATGTCTATTTTGACCTTTGACCTTGCCGTGACCTGACATGTGACCTCAATTTGATATTTTTGAGTGGGGTATCATATTGGTCTATCGGAGCTTTCGAATGCCTTGCCAGAAACGTCTCGCTGCGGTTCCATTGGTTCGGAATAACCAGGGGGCGATTAAAAGCTTCTCACCTTCCAGTCAATGACTTTTTGGCTGGACTCAAGTCAATGGTGGGTTATAAGTCTCCAGGAAGCAAGAATAAGCAAAAACAAATCGTAATGGGTCATGCACAGAAATATCTGGGTAGTCGAAAATGGTACAGAAATTGGTAGTATATTATCGTAAAGAACATTGGTTTGTTTTGTCTAAGTTTTCCCAAAATACACCGTATTTTTTTATGTTGCCGTGTGAACCATTCTTTAATCGAAGGTAGTGGGTAGTAAAAGTAATATAAGAATTGTTATATATGCACGTTGCTCGTTCCAAATGAAACTGGCTATCAACCAATGTATATTGTTTGGCTCAGACATTGTTTGTATCAGTACTTGATGCATCTAAATTGCAAGTCATAACATACACTTTTCTCAACTGCACGCACCCAATCACACAATAGTTGACTTCAGGTCAGTTTTCTTGCATGAAAGCCACATATCAAGTGAAATGAGTCCCATAACATGAAAATACGGTCAATTGTGCATCGTTTGAGCATGGAAAACTTAAAGAAATAAAGAAAAGGTATTTTGAATTAAGTCAGGCTAAATCGGGAAAAGTCCCCACTGTGCGCCGGTCACGTGACACTGACTATGCCGCCCCGCCGGTCACGTGACACTGACTTTGCCGCCCCGTGGCTGGTCACGTGACACTCTGACTATGACGCCCCGCCGGTCACGTGAACACTTCTGACTATGCCGCCCCGCCGGTCATGTGACACTAACTGTGCCGCCCCGCCGGTCACGTGACACTCTGACTATGCCGCCCCGCCGGTCATGTGACACTAACTATGCCGCCCCGCCGGTCACGTGACACTCTGACTATGCCGCCCCGCCTGTCACGTGACACTGACCCCTCGGCCGTCCCTGCCCTGTACAGGTCAGCAAGCTGGTGCAGTTAGGCCTGAGCCGGCAGAAGCTGGACAAGCTGCCGCTCGACAACGTCGTCGAGTGGGAGACCAAGACGCTGACGAGCGCCATCAAGACGTTCTTCCGCAGCCTACCGGAGCCGCTGATGACCTTCGAGCTGCACAGCGCCTTCATCAACGCCGCCAGTGAGTCGACCACCTAGTCTGGTCGGTGGCGGGGCTAAGGGGGGGGGAGGTGGTGGTGGTGGCAAAAGGGACGGGAGAGGACGGAGGGACGGAGGTTTGATGCAGGAAGGGGTGAGAGGGGTGTTGTTGGGAACGCCGCCAGTGAGTGGCGCCGGTCGGCGGTGGCAGGAGGGTACTGCGAGGAAGCGGAGGTAGTTATACCCTGTGTTGCACAGTTATACCCTGAGTTGCAGAGTCCGACAGCTCACTGATCTCTGTTATAACCTGTGTTGCAGAGGCCGACAGCTCGGTTAGGGTAGCGGAGATCCACAAGCTGGTGAGGAAGCTGCCCTCGGTCAATTACCGCATGCTGAAGATCCTGATGCAGCACCTTCAAAAGTGAGTGTACATGGCGGTGGTTGTAGCCGGACGTTAGCTGTGCTGCCTGGTCGGTCGCGTTTGGACATGGCTCCGGTGGGCTGGAAAAGATACAGCCATCAGCTGCAGCTGTGATTGGGGCGCTGACTGCAGTGTCCTGAATTTTATAAATATGAGTGGAAAGCCACACCCAAATTAACTACTTTGTCACGTCACTAGCCATCAAGATGAATAGTATTAACATAAAATAAACATAAAATCATTATCCTCCTGCATAGTGTATAATTCCGATCTTCGGACACGTCCGAATCTCGGACTTTTCACGCTATCAGAATGCATACAATACTGACACATTGTTTACAATCTGATAGCAGTAAAAGTCTGAGGATATGACGTGTCCTGGGTTATAGCAGTTGACCTAACTTAGGTCCATAACCGTACCTACCCATTGCACAGTATGTCATCCATACACCTCACCCAGCACCTGATTAGATAACCTGATGTATGTACAGTGCTAAACAAATGTTCTGTCCACTTCATCGACACCACCTCTGTCTCTGTCTCTGTCTCTGTCTGTCGGTGCCGCACGCTGTGTTATCCAATGCAATTACTATAGCCCTTCAGCCTGTTTCAACCTTCCCTCCTGCCCTTATTCGTCCCTCCGCACTCTCCACTAATCCATTCCGCTGGCCTGATCCCCACTCCTCCCGCCGGCCTGTCCTTCCTGGGCTGGACACTTCCGGCCCTCCCCCTCCCCTCCCCGCCCCGCCCCGCCCCGCCCCGCCCCGCCCCTGTATAGTGTGTACACACAGTGTGAACTGGGATAGCTTCTGTGCACTGCATACTGCTTGGTGCCAGCTGCCTTACACACACACGGTGTGTATGATCTCCGTGCAGTGTGAGCCGAAAGAGCGACAAGAACCTGATGTCGGTCAGCAACCTGGGCGTGTGTTTTGGTCCTACGCTGCTGCGACCAGAGGAGGAGACCATGGCCGCCATCATCGACATCAAGTTCTGCAACACCGTCGTCGAGATGCTCATCAAACACTTTGACACGGTCAGTCATGGTGACGATCAGTGTCGAGGGTCTGGGTGGTTTGCCACGGTGGCCCGGTGTCGAGGGTCAGGGTGGTTTGCCATGGTGGCCCGGTGTCGAGGGTCAGGGTGGTTTGCCACGGTGGCCCGGTGTCGAGGTTCAGGGTGGTTTGCCACGGTGGCCCGGTGTCGAGGGTCAGGGTGGTTTGCCACGGTGGCCCGGTGTCGAGGGTCAGGGTGGTTTGCCACGGTGGCCCGGTGTCGAGGGAAGGTGGTTTACCACCGTGGGGAATCCGTGAGGGATTCATGCTAGACTTTAATGGTATAAGCGTGTGGTTAGGCGTAAGCGTGTTGTTTATTGAGATGAAGGCGAGTGAGGGTTTGCAAATTTCGTTGCCTGAATAGAAAGAATCTGTGCTTTGTTTTCTTTGACCGTTTGTCGTCTTTCATATAACCAAACACTGGTCATGCAAACCAACTAGTACTATTGGTGTTTTAAGCACTTGCTGTTTGTTAGATTGCACGTTCAACCAGTGTCGTGAGTCAGTCTGTACCTGGAGCTTTCGTGCAGGGCTTAAACTGCAGCCGGCCCGACTTTTCAGAAATGTTTACACCTCTTGTGAAACGGCTGCGTCAGTTTGAAATTCGAGCGGCCCGTTTCCTGTAGTGGGTCTGGCTTTGACCACCTCAGTGGATCGCGTTACATTAAATAGCGTGATGAACGATACCCGATGGCAGGCGAGTTAGCCTTTTCGGCGCCGATTCGCCTTGCCATGGTGGCGTCTCACAGGTGTGGCTCGTACATGACTTTCTCGTGACGCGCTCCGACGGCAGTGGTCTGAGCATAGAGAGATACTACCGAGGCAGCTCGAGCGGTCCAGCTCGTGTCACGCTACCCATCGGCACCGTTCCTCACTTCCTCGTCACGCCACTGTAACGTGGCAACGTTAAGTTCAACTGTGTTACCTTATAAGGCTACTTTATGACCATTATTATTGCAGGTCCGGTCGAAAAATGATAAGCATTGAGATTCATTGTTCTGCTGTTGTGTCGCGTGGTGTGTCTCGTGCTGCTATGTCTCGTGGTGTGTCTCGTGCTACTGTGTTCGTAGTGTCTCTCGTGCTGCTGTGTTCGTGGTGTCTCGTGGTGTGTCCCGTGCTGCTGTGTTCGTGGTGTGTCCCGTGCTGCTGTGTTCGTGGTGTGTCTCGTGCTGCTGTGTTCGTGCTGTGTGTCGTGGTGTGTCTCCCGTGCTGCTGTGTTCGTGGTGTGTCTCCCGTGCTGCTGTGTTCGTGGTGTCCCGTGCTGCTGTACCTGTGTCTGTCCGTTTTCCCTCCACTGGTCCGGTGCGGATGTCGGCTAACCTGCTGTGTCGGTGCCCCCTGCTGCAGATATTCAACAGTGGCAGCGCGCTGCCGGGCTCGGGAGAGACGAACGGCGGCCTGCACTACAGTAATGGGCCGATCTCGGGCGCGTCGCCACCGGTCAAGCCGCCGTCTGCCAAACAGGCCGGAATCATATCGGCCACGGCCCAGGTGAGAGGGGTCCGCTGACGGCTCTCTGGGAATCATATCGGTCACGGCCCAGGTGAGGGGGGTCCGCTGCCGGCTCTCTGGGAATCATATCGGCACGGCCCAGGTGAGGGGTCCGCTGCCGGTCTCTCGGGAATCAATATCGGCCACGGCCCAGGTGAGAGGGGGTCCGCTGCGGCTCTCTGGGAATTCATATCGCTCACGGCCCAGGTTGAAGGGGGTCGCTTGGCGGCTCTCTGGGATTCAATTCGGCCACGGCCAATTTGAGAGGGGTCCGCTGCCGGCTCTCTGGAGGAATCATATCGGTCACGGCCCAGAGTGACGAGGGTCCGCTGTCGACTCTCATGGGAATCATATCGGCCACGGCCCCAGGTGGAGGGGTCCGCTGCCGCGCTCTCTGGGAATCATATCGGCCACGGCCCAGGTCACCAGGTGAGAGGGGTCCGCTGCCGGCTCTCTGGGAATCATATCGGCACGGGCCAGGTGATGAGGGGGCCGAGGGTAAAGGGCGCTGCCGCCGCACCACTTGCCGTCTACTGGCCCATCCACCACGCGGTCGCCGCCGAGCTGGTGGTGCTGGATGCGACTCGGACAGCAAGCCGTCGCGGACCGCAAGGACGATCGACCGGGATCTGCAGGAGGCCATCATGGATCCCTGGAGGAGGGAGAGCCGGCTGACTCCGCCGCGGAGCAGGCGCACCTGTCCGAGTTTTGCGTGGAGGACGACTAGTCGCTGTGCTCGGTGGATTTGGCTGGCGACAACACATACCGACTGGTGGGTGTGGTCAGCCACTACGGTGGCGCCACCCATTTTGGCCACTACGTGTCAGACGTGTACAGCGTCGGCAGGGACCGCTGGTTCACCGTCGCGTCAGCTGTGTAGATGAGGCGGATGTGCTGGGGGATGGCCCGCCAGAGGAATGGCTATATCTTCTTTTACATGCACAAGGATCTGTGCAGCCAGGTGGTGAGCGCCGATGCTGCCTGCAGTGCGCCACGACCGTTTCTCTGGGCGGCATCGTCGGCGCCGGGCGCGTGAGGAAGTGCACATGCATGCGTGTGCGTACCGTGCCTTGCTGTTAGATTGAATATTGTTGTTAATTTTCTATGCCAAATTGCTTATGTGATACATGACGTTAATATGTCCGACTCGCATACACGTATGCAATAACTATGTATTCTCATCCCATCGCCTCGTGTATCTCATTGACATTTAACCATACATTCATAAACGTACCCCTCCGACCCCACCGTCTCACCCCTCCTCCCCCCCCCCCCCTCTATGTTTGGCAGCCTGTGCAGGTGACCTACGACGCTGAGCAGATGGCGCGCCAGTCGCGGCCGGCCGGCTCGGCGCGCCGCCACCCGCCCCCGCCCTACGCCCACCCGCCGCCGCCCTCCTATGTCGGTCAGCCGCCGCAGCACCCGTCGCCGCCGGGCGGGGGCGGGGGCGGCGTGACGACAGCGCTGGCGGCGGCCGCAGCATCGGCCGCCGAGCCACCGCTCCGTCAGAAACCGCTCCACGTGTACAACCCGACCACCACCAGTGAGTGTTGACAGCAGCCGGCACAGGGCCAGGTAGGGACGATAGACACGCCAAAACAGCACCGGGAGACGGGCTGACAGCGGTCCGAAACGTTTGCAGGAGCTCATAAACAACAGCATGGAGGAGATAATTACGCATAAACCCTCGCCTTACCGTGGGGCTGACAGCCCTCCACCTCGTACGGCGAAGGTGAGAAACGGTCCCCGTAAGGCGAGGGTTAAACTGAAGAAGATCGTTGACTGGATGGATTAAACGTAACAGTCAAGGTCGTTTTTTCATGAAGTTGCAAATGCTACTGAACATTTGCGGCACGCTTGCGTCATTTTTCTGACCTAAATGGAGCTGAAGTATTTGGTTAAAATGCTGTCTTGTGATATACGTCTGCCTGTGTCGTCCGTGGCCAATGTGTCCGCCGCCGTGTCTGGTCCTGTATGTCTGCCGCCGTGTCTGGTCCTGTCTGTCCGCCGCCGTGTCTGGTCCTGTCTGTCCGCCGCCGTGTCTGGTCCTGTCTGTCCGCCGCCGTGTCTGCGTCCTGTCTTCCGCCGCCGTGTCTTGGTCCCGTCTGTCCCCGCCGCCGTGTCTGGTCCTGCTTGTCCGCCCGCCGTGTCTGGTCCTGTCTGTCCCGCCGTGTCTTTGGCCTGTCTGTTCCGCCGCCGCTGTCTTGAGCAGCTGTCGCCGCCGTGTCTGTCAGCAGCTGTTCCGCCGCCGTGTCGTAGCAGCTGTCGCGCCGCCGTGTCTGTTCTGTCTGCCCGCCGCCGTGTCTGGTCCTGTCTCGCTCGCCGCCGTGTTATTGGCAGGCTCCATGTCTTCCGGCCGCCGTGTCTGGTCCTGTCTGTCCGCCCGCCGTGGTCTGGTCCTGTCTTGTCCGCCGCCGTGTCTACGTGTGTCCCGTCGTGGTCCGCCGCCGATGTCTGTCCTGTTCTGTTCGCCCGCCGTGTCTCGTCCCGTCTGTACCGCCGCTGTGTCTGCCTCCTGTCTTGTACCGCCACCGTGTTCTGGTCCTGTCTTTGTCGCCGCCATGTCTGTCCTTCTGTTCCGCCGCCCATGTTCTTAGCAGCTGTCCTCCGCCGTGTCTGGTCCATGTCTGTCCGCCCGCCGTGTCTGTAGCAGCTGTCCGCCGCCGTGTCTGGTCGTTGTCTGTTAGCAGCTGTCCGCCGCCTGTGTCTGGTCTTGTCTGTCCGCCGCCCCGTGTCTGCGTCCTGTGCTGTTCCGCCGCGTGTCTGTCCTGCTCTGTCCGCCGCCGTGTCTGGTCCTGTCTGTCGCCGCCGTGTCTGGTCCTGTCTGTCGGCCGCCGTGTCTGTAGCAGCTGTCCGCCGCCGTGTCTGTACAGCTGATCCGCCGCCGTGTCTGGTCCGTCTCTGTCTGTCGCCGTGTCTGGTCCTGTCTGGTTCCGCGCCGTGTCTGGTCCTGTCTGTCGCCTGCCGTATCTGTAGCAGCATTGTCCGCCGCTGTGTCTGAGCAGCTGTCCGCGCCGTGTCTGGGTCCTGTCCTGTTCGCCCGCCGTTGTCTGGTCTGTATGATATATAGCCGCCGTGTCTGGGTTCCTGTCTGTCGCCGCCGTGTTGCGTCCTGTTGTTCGGGTCGCGGGTGTCTGGTCCTGCCTTGTCCGCCGCCGTGTCTGAGCAAGCTGTCCGCCGCCGTGTTCTGCGTTCTGTCTGTCGCCGCCCGGTGGTCTGGTTCCTGTCTGTCCGCCGTCGTGTTCTTGCGTTTCTGTCTGTCCGCCGCCGTATGTTTTGCGTCCTGTCTGTCTGCCCTTAATGCCGTGTCTGGTCCTGTCTTGTCCGCCGCCTTGTCTGTCCTGTGGGTCTCGCCGCTCGCCTTGTGTCTGGTTCCTGTCTGTCCGCCGCGTGTCTTGGTTCTGCTGTCCGCCGCCGTGTCTGGTCCTGTCTGTCCGCCGCCGTGTCTGGTCCTGTCTGTCCGCCGCCGTGTCTGTAGCAGCTGTCCGCTGTCCGCCGCAGTACTGGCTGACCGGGACCGGGAGCGGGAGCGGCTCGAGGGCGGCAGCCTCACCAACAACAGCATGAGCAGCAGTAACGAGTCGCTGTCGTCGCGCTCCTCGCGAGACCTGCACCTCACCACGTCGTCCAGCTCGTCCCCGTACACGCGTGAGTGATGGCTCGGTCGCCGGCCGGTAGATGGCAGCACTGAGCGCCGCCGCACGGCCGGTAGATGGCAGCACTGAGCGCCGCCACCGGCCCGCCGCCGCACGGCCGTGGTCAGCACTGAACACAGACAGGTGGCGACAATAGGAGAACCTTGCTACACGATTGCGGGAAGTTGTCAGGTCAAACTGTGCACAACAGTTCATCGAAGATACCTAGTTAGTAGTTACCGAAAGTCTTCTAGAACTGCAAGTATGAGGGGTTTCGAGAAATGCTGTCTAGGTGCTGTTTTCATGCAGCGAATTTGTGACTTGCACAGCAATCGTGTGGCAACTTAGCCAGTTTGTGATCGATCGTTGGCCTCCGAGGACAGAAGAGACAGACACCGCTGCGGGCTTGAGGTGGTCAGATCGCTGGCTGGCTGGCTGGTCAGGGTGTAGCTACTGCTTCTGCTAGTCGTGTCTTGTGTCGGCTTGTGGGCAATGTGCATGGACAGCGTTTTCTTTGGGCCTAGTAGTTTCCAGGCCCTACCAATTATGTCACATTGTAACATTAGGTCTTAGGTGTTGCATGGTAAGAATGACCTTGGAATATATAAAGCTACCATTGGGGCCCTACCAATCATCTTCCAGAAAACGACGCCTCTGCTTGTGGGACCATCTTTGCTTAGAGGACGGAGAGCAGCTTGGGGTGTTAATGAGTGCTTTTAGATGTATTTATTTCTTATTGAATGATACGCGTCATTGAAGTTGTATTTTCTCTGATCCGCCGCTCAGTTTCATCCGTCAGCTGCTGTATAATCACATGACGCTGCGTTGGTCAGCTGTATAATCACCTGACGCTGCGTTGGTCAGCTGTATAATCACCTGACGCTGCGTTGGTCAGCTGTATAATCACCTGTCGCTGCGTTGGTTAGCTGTATAATCTCCTGACGCTGCGTTGGTCAGCTGTATAATCACATGACGCTGCGTTGGTCAGCTGTATAATCACCTGACGCTGCGTTAGTCAGCTGTATAATCACCGCTGCGTTGGTCAGCTGTATAATCACCTGACGCTGCGTTTATCAGCTGTATAATCACCTGACGCTGCGTTGGTCAGCTGTATAATCACATGACGCTGCGTTAGTCAGCTGTATAATCACATGACGCTGCGTTAGTCAGCTGTATAATCACCGCTGCGTTGGTCAGCTGTATAATCACCTGACGCTGCGTTGGTCAGCTGTATAATCACTTGACGCTGCGTTGGTCAGCTGTATAATCACCCGCCGCTGCGTTGGTCGCCTTCTTTTTGAGTTGCCGGTCGATGTGGCTGACCGTGTTGTATGCTGGACGAGTTATTTGTCATTCATTGCTTTTGATTCGTGCACATCTATCACATTTGGTTGACTGGTTTTATTTCCAATCTGTCAGTTCGATGCAGTTGTTTTGTATCGAGTAGTGGTGTGCTGAAGCGCTCTGACATATGACACCTGTGTTGCAGGAGGGAAGCTGGGAATCCAGTGTCCGCCCAGCTACCGGTCACATTCTGACTTGTAAGTACCGCGGCCGACCGCCAGGGGCGCCACAATCGCTAACCCTCCATCGCCACTAGGGCAAGCTAGCGGCTGTGGCAGCGGCAGCCGGCTGTGGCAGCGGCATGGCGCGAGCCTATAGCCGCCACCACAGCTTGCTGTTCTCTCTCTCTCTCTCTCTTCTCTCTCTCTCTCTCTCTCTCTTCTCTCTCTCTTCTCTCTCTCCGCTTCCGCTCTCCGCTCTCCGCTTCTCGCTCTCCCGCTCTCACCTCTCGCTTCTCCGCTCTCCTCTCCGCTCTCCGCTCTCCGCTCTCCGCTCTCCGCTCTCCGCTCTCCGCTCTCCGCTCCCCGCTCCCCGCTCGGTATGATTGGATAACCCAGTGTCCTCCGCGGCTGCTTGCTTTACGGGATATTGCTGGACTTCGGCCGCTCGGGATAGTTTGTAGCGCCTTGGGAAGCTTGAACTTGCGATGAGGAATTTCTCTACGGG
Source organism: Semibalanus balanoides (assembly GCA_014673585.1). NCBI lineage: Eukaryota > Metazoa > Arthropoda > Thecostraca > Balanomorpha > Balanidae > Semibalanus > Semibalanus balanoides. The sequence continues at coordinate 36,988 of VOPJ01013912.1, forward strand.
CCTGGACGCTCGGGTGCGCAGACAGGGCATCCGATCTACATCAGTGGGTTAGTGCTGGACACAGTAGTACAGCTGCTTTGCTGCTATTAGACGTTCCTGGCAAGGCTAAATGGCTGAATTTCTGCAATAGGTTACTGCACGGCACACTCGTTTGGAAACGTGGCGCTTAGGTTAGTGGTCTCAGGTCCGGATGGTAAATAATAGGTTTTCAACCTCGCAAGCCTGTTCCTTTCTTAAATTGGTGATGTTAGGGGGTTGCGCGTGTTGCACTCATGAGTATCTCGTATTAAGTATGCTATCCCATGTTGATTGGCTTCATTAAGCGTCTGGAGATTCTGCTTCAAACGATGGCCGCATTAATGTCTACTTCCCTAGTTACTATCAGCGATGTTTGCAGTGGTACCAGCTAAGCATTGAGCAATTGGGGCTACTGCTTGGGGAGCATTTCATTAAGAAGCTTTACTCGCTTTACTGTGTTAGACGTTCATGGATACAGCTGATTCAAGATAGACCTTTCACTTCGTATCAATTCACTTAAATTCCAATAAATCGATTCTTGCAGCAATTCACTTCGTAACATGTATTAATGAAGTCCAAGATTTCTTGATTGCATTCTTTGAACAATCGATTTTAATGCAATTTTGCATCTGATTTTCTTCTCGCGTAGGACGGCATGCTATTCAGAGATAATTTGCACTATAGGATATATATTTGTCTCGGAGCAAATACCGAGTGTAAATGCTGTGGAGCTCAGGCCTCTATTCTAATATTGTTCTATACTAAGCCATTGTGCCGCCTGCCTGTCCGCCACACGCTGGTGATATCTAAATGACGTCACTGTGTCCAGGGACCTTCTCGCGTCCGGGCCGACCACAGCGCCGCTGGCCGGGGCCACTTCCAGTCAAGATGTGCCCAGGTAAACAATAGATGGCAGCACATACAGCAACTTACGGGATGCCTGCATCGCGCTTATATTTTACTTTCATATTTGCTTTCTTCCGTTGTTAATGGTTGAGGTATCGATATCATTTTGTTATCCAGAGCTAATGTTTACATGATTTTCGTTATCGCATGTAATGCAATGCAATAAATATTTATTAAGTTATCAACAAATGAGCTTGATATGCTCCTTAATAATGAAAAAAGAACATCTGTGCTATTTTGCATGGCAAGAATGCCGCGCTTCTCGTATTATCATTATTCATGAAGTTTCGGGTCATTTGATTGGATGATGCGATTCGAACTTAAGGGATAGTGCCATCTCCGGAGGATTTATAAACAACAACTTAAAAATGAATGGTGGGAATCAACAATCATGTATGCTTTTCCACAAACTTGCTCTAAAGCAATGTATCGGAATTTTTGTCTGACTCCAAAACACTGGTCCCAGTTGTGCTCAGCTCTAAATTCAAGATGGCTGCTCCCATCCTGTCTTGACGCAACTGTCAAGTGTCCAAGTAGCGCGCCCAAAGCTGAAGCGTACGAATTCGCCAAGACTTGACCTTGAAAAGTATATATGTGTTTTAAGATGAGGTCACTTAACTTTTACGCGCAAAGTCGAGCCTTAGCCATTCTTGCTGTTTTGATAATGCAAAAGCTACGATTGTTGACAATATAATCAACTGCATACGAATACTAATTGTAAAGTTCACCGACGGAATGGTGATGTTGAGTTTGCAATGCTCAAAATGAAATATAAGTCCGCAAAGATGTGATGGAAAATAGTGAGGAGGCGACTCCAATTTTACGAATGATTGTCAATTATTGAAGGTGCTAATGTATTTTGTAATTGGGAGTTTCGGGAACCAGACTTTGTGGTTGAAACCTGACACGCCTAATCTACCGATACACACCAAACATATATTTAACGCGAGGTGGCACTTTCCCTTTAAGTTTGAATTGTGAGGATATTAATTTATATATGTTTGTCGAAACCCATACGCATGTGATTGGGTGCCGGTAAGCTGTTTTTTGTATTCATTCTCCAGTTGACTCTGACTATAAAACATGTGTAATAAGACACTATTCTTGTCGATGTTTTATATGTTTGCATCTTGACAGGTGCCGGCTTGTGTATTTTTATTTTTCGTTTTATATATTGCCTTCTGATTCGTCCCATTTTCCATATCATTTGCATGTTTTACTCTGCTATCAGGACCTGTTTCGTAAATTGGTCGCTTCGCATTGCTTTACGATACAATAACGTCAGCGGTCTATTGTAATGTACATATGTTGACATTGCGAAGCCAGTGTAATAGACGACAAGGTTATCGTATCTTAACGAATTTATGGTGCAAAAACATGGATATGTGCTCATAGCGATTTCGAGATATTGTTCTCCCTCAACCAATGTTAACGCTGACAGCTATAGGGAGGTTATAGTGATTCTGCTTAAATTAGTGGTTCCCAAACGGTGGGTCATGACCCCATTTGGGGTAACGGAACCATTCTGGAGGGGTAACGAAGGCCTGTGAAGTTGAACCGTAAATGTTACGCTAAGACAGCTTTGATGCACGAAGCCCAGAATTGAGAAATTGGTGAAGAAATGGGAATAAATGCATGTGCGTAACGAAGGCCTTTGAAGTTGAACCTTAATTGTTACGCTAAGACAGCTTTGATGCAGCCCTCGGCTAACAATTTAACTTATTGGTGCGCCTTGTCGTCAACGAAGCCCAGAATTGAGAAATTGGTGAAGAAATGGGAATAAATACATGTGTGCTCTCCGTTTTTGTTTGCTTTTTGTTTTTTCTTGCGAATTGCGACGGTCCAATGACAGTGTGTAAACAGGTGTAACCAACGCATCGGGAAACAATGCTATTTTTGACAAATCGGTATATATTTTAAAAGGTGGGGTAATGGCCTCCTCTGATTGCTGAAAGGGGTAATTGTGTCGGGAGGGCTGTGAACCACTGGCTTAAATGATCAAAGGACAAATAGAAAACGTGAAATTTTGAAGGACAACCGGGATTATTCAGTGTGAATACGTGGCATTTCGGATCTGGATGTGATAGATAACGATGATTAACACTATTCCTTGCGGGGGGCAGATTCTGCCCTTCCCCCCGGTAGTTTTTCGCCCGCCGCTTCTGAACCGTTACGTCTATCGTTTTGAAACTTCTGGACTTTTCCTAAATATGAATGACGCGTGTTCTTTGATTTTTTTTAAATAGGCCCAGCAGAGGCGGCTCCAGGTCATGTTTTTTGGAGGTCGTTACGAATGCCGGGTGTGGCGGCGAAATTCCTTCGTAGTTTGCGTGGATTAAAAAGCGTCAGAAACTAAGTCGTGCTTATACATCATACCACAATTGGATTATACAATATTTTGGGGCAGAGGCAACTAGGTACATAAAATGGGAGGCGATATTCTTCGTCATTTAAGCCAACTTTAAAATAAGCAAGATGATAAAAGGCATCCGCACATGTGCCCCCCAACGTTTGTTTTCTCTGATATCCCGTCTATGCACAATTTGTTAATTAACAAATTCAGCAACAAAGCCCACATGTGGACAGTTTCCCACGTCCAACACTAAAGGAAAAGCACATATTATTTTATCAAAAAAATATACCATTTTATCCTGATACGCCTATTTTTTTTCATTTTTTGACTTGTCCCTTTCCCACATTGAAGAACATGACATTGGAAGGCCCAAAACATTTTTTTGCATGAAAATCGGTCGAATCACATGGCCAGAATGACTTCAAAAAAACACAAAAAAACGTATTTTTTGCACCTGGCCCCCATTTTTGAACAAAAAAGCATTGCAGGGTCCAAAAGAAAGATTTGTACGCGAATCGATTGTGTTTGTCCATCGAATCGGCGAGTGGTTCTCGAGATCTCTGGGGGGGGGGGGCAGAATCCTGCGCCCCCACGCAGGTAACGTAATCCTGCCGCCCGCAGGGAATAGGGTTAAGGATGAGCACTGATCACGCCACAAGTGCGCTGACGCAGGCCAATACGTCACATGACCAGAACTGAAGGAGCCAGGTGACCTGCACGTGCGCACGTGCACACCCCTATTCCATATTTCAGGAACGCCGAACGGCTGAGCCGATTGTGTTAAAATGTTGTGTCTGATTAGAGACGTCTCAGCCGCCTGTTTCCCACAAGTCAAGGGTAGGGTGCCTCTGAACGTGCGCACGTGCACACTCCTATTCTATATCTCAGGAGTGGCTGAACCGATTGTGCTCAAATTCGGTGAGTGGTTAGGGACCCCTCAGCCGCCGCCTTTCCACAATCAGGGATAGGGTGGCTTTACACGTGCACAGTGCACAATCCTATTATATATCTCAGGAACGGCTAAGCCGATTGTGTTAAAATTTGGTGTGTGGTCAAAGACCTCTCAGCCACCACTTTTCCACAAGTCAGGGATGTTTGCCTCTGCACGTGCGCACGTGCGTACCCTTTTTGTATCTCAGAAATTGCTTGCCCGATTGAGTTGAAATTTAGCATATATTTCCTTCGCGCTCGCTCGTTTATCGCCAACCTCGGCGTTTTACTGGCTACGAGGGAGTGGGAAGCGCTCGCTCGTCTTTCCGTGATATATGGGAAAAAATCTGAATATGAGCGGCCCGGCCCGACCCGACCTGACTCGACACGGCCCGTGGCCGTGGCGACGCTTTTGAGAAGCTTATATCTCTGCATCCACAAATCCGATTGACAAGTGCTCTTCTTTGCTGAGTAGCCCCATCCAACCTATTCTGTTTGAGTTTGGTGCCGACTCATGAAGGCGACTGCCACTGCACGTGGCGCGTGCCGCGTGAGAGGTGTTGCAAATGTTTTGTCGCAAGCACTTCGTAACGCCTGAGCTGATTGTGTCCGAATTTGGTGTGTGGTTAGGGAACCATCAGCTGCCGCTTTCCCAGAAGTCAGGGATGGGGTGCCTCTGCACACGTGCACGTGCACTCTTTTAATCTATATCTCGGGAACGGCTGTTGTGTTGTGATCAAATATTGTGATCAAATTTGATGTGTGGTTAGGAACCCCTCAGCCGCCGCTTTTCCACAAGTCAGGGGTGCGGTGCCTCTGCGCGTGCGCACATGCACACCCCAAATCCATATCTCAGGAACGGCTTAGCTGATTGTGTCCAAATTTAGTGTGTGGTTAGGAAGTAGGAACCCCCTAGTCACCGCTTTTCCACAAGTCAGGAGTGCGGTTCTTCTGCACGTGCGCACGTGCACATCCCTATTATATATCTCAGAATCAGCGAGCCGGCTGTATTTTAATTTGATGTGAAGCTAGGGATCTCTCAGCCGCCGCCTTTTCAAAACTCATGGGTTGGGTGCCTTTGCATGTGCGCACGTACTCACCCTTTTATGTATCTCAGAAACGACTTGCCTGATTGGCTTGAAAATCGCATACATTTCCTTCGCGCTCGCTCGTTTATCGCCAACTACGGCGCCTTACTGGTGCTAATCTCGTTGACCGGCTTCCAATGACATATTACGTGGACCCTATTGTCGCTCTGTGACCCAGAGATCACATGACCTGAGGTCATCCGTTGCAGTCCATGTCAGATCGGGTAGGCCATAACACCATACTTTTCATATTTCGATGAAACTGCCGACTGCGTGTCGATGCTCATCTGGGCCGTAAATACATGCTATTAAATTTTCAACCCGTCCGTTGAATGCGTTGTCGAGCCTCAGGAGTATGTTCGATGTCGCGCAAAGCTCTTGTTTTCAGTGGGCGGTATCTCCCATATAAACAGTTATAATGATACAAATCTAGCGTCATAATCACCATTTTCCACAAGCATATGTGATTTATTTGTATTTGTTCTGCTCCCGACCAGAGAGGAGATTCTGATCCCGGGCGGCGGTACAGTGGGACTCTGGTCCGAGTTAGCGGGGGTTGGGGGAGGAGTGGGAGCTCCCGGTGCTGGACGGTAGGAAGGGTCAAGGGGTAGTGGTGCCGCAGCCAGCCCCGTCTCTCCGGGGATATTGCGGCGCCGCCGGAGACATTGACTAGCGTCGAGTACGGCGGCCGGAGGGCCTCTCTCTCAGATTGGGTCAGCACGTCACGATCGATTGCCGGTCACCGCCGGAGCCGGCAATCGAGAGGGCCGGCCGCGCTGTCCAGCATCCCTTCCTTCCCTGACAGTGTCCGGAGCTGCACCGTCACCAGTCCTCCTCTGGGCCAGCCGCACTCACTGATGTCATCTGACGACGCACCTGCAGCTCTTGGTTACGCCCTATTGTCCTAATGCTTAGAGTAAGGACTTCAGCATCATCACCATTTACGGTATATAGTTTATGTTAGTTACGCACTGGCGGAGTGAAGCTCGTCAGTTTGTGACGTCACACGCGAGATGAGGCGATGACTGGCCTATATGTCATTCAGGTCGAACGCAGATTTCCCCGACGGCCACTCGATAACAACATACACATTACGAACTTCAAGTCAGCTCTGGGTCCTTTGCTTCCCACTATTGACTAATTACACGAATGTTTGGGGCTTTGTCTAAATCTTGGGTGATATATTTTAAAGCTAGTTTTGTGGTTTTAGCAAGTCTAAACGGGCTAACTGCAAACCCAAACGGATGTATTCGCTTCGGTGTGGTGTCTATGCTCTATAGCAGGCAAACTTCTCCTGCTATAACTTCTGCAAACTTCTCGGAAATATTTTACAACTGAGATCGCTTTGCCATGGGGAACAATTGGTGAGCCGTTAACCCTATGCCATGCGGGGGCGGATTCTTCCCCCCCCCCGGTGTTTTTTCGCGTTCTGCTCCTACACTACTGACTACTGAGCCTAGCGTCTAATTTTTTTTTCGGACATCTCATCATTGACCTACACGCGTGTTGTGTCAAAATTTTAAGAAAATCGGCCGAGTAGGGGAGACCGGGGCACGTTGTGTCACTTTTTTGCTAATTGGCCCTGGCGGGCACACTTATTCAGCAGTTAGGTGATTGATACTTTCCAATACTGTACATACATCAATAGCTTCAAATCGTTTTAGAGTTAAAGTGGTAACTCAGTTTGTTTCGACACAATGTCGATAATTGTGGCGATGACATCCCATTTGACAGAAACCTGCCCCACATATACGCAGGGCACGTTCAATGTCACCTATAGGGAGGCACATTCTGTCATTGATGGGGCCACTTTCTGTTATCACCGAACGGTCATTCTGTGGTGTCCTGCAGGGGGAAGAAACGGGTTTCATTATCACGCCACCCATCAATAGTGTAGAAAATGACGGAATATAGACAGATCTCAACACTGACATTTTATGCGTTTTCTTGAGTAATATTCCAATGCACGAATCAAGGTCCCTGAAGTACAGCTATATTTTTAATATTTGAACTTTTCCCCTTTCATACATTACAAGACCATGACATAGAAGCTCAAAAAACGTTTTTTCATAAAAATCGGTCGAAATGACATGCGCTATAATGACCTTTTTCAAAAAAACATCAAATATTGTACGGAATGGGTTGCCCCTTGAACCCCCCATTTTTGAACAAAAGACCAATTTCGAGTATCAAAAAGAAATAATTTGTCCACGACGAATCGAATGGTTTCTTCCATCGAAATCGGCCTAGCGGTTCTCGAGATCTCTGGGGACAGAATCTGCCCCCGCAGGTTAACGTAATTCTGGCTGCTCGTGAACTGCATCGGCACCACTCGATTCATTTTACGCTTGTAGTGGTGTACCATATCTGTGAACAACAGGCAATCATTTTTATGTCGTTTATAAGCGATACGACTAGGAATCATGAACCGATTCAGTGACGGAACCTGCCCCAGAATTGCGGTGGACAGAACCTGCCCACTCGACACAGTACACACTTTATTCGTTTTTTAACTGAAAACTTGGAGAGAATAGGGGCAGAAATAAACGCTCAGCAACAATGTATCTCGACATTCCTATAGGCCCATGACAGCATTCAAAGACACTATACCATTATCTGAATGGCCACAAACCAAAGTTTTGTTTTGCTGTTTACCTGAAGTCCGACTCACAACCGAAAAAATGACTCGACTCATGATTCAAGTGCTGTTTCAAACAAATTGAATCGACTCAACTATTGACTCAAGAACATTTTTTTATAAATTGATTCGACTCGACACATGACTCATCCAAAAATGTCTGACTCATGAGTCAATGCATGAGTCAACGTAACTCTGAGTCAGTTTCAAGTCTGGTCTACCCTCGCCAGTGTAGTGTGGTGGATCCCTCACTTTTTCCAGAATAATCGCGTAGTTATCAGCTGATCGCAATGAAACTTCTAGCACCTTACTTTGGATCATTTTTACACGTACGCTGGGAATTTTGAACTTCTAACCCCTATGAAGCGTGATCTATGACCTGTTTCTCAAGGTCATGTCAGGCACAACTGGCGTCCCGTAGTATCGATACTTGAAACATGTGCAGTTTCCGAGTGTTTGTTGTTCAGGAGCATATGCACTGATGTTTCAAGTTGACAGGTGTGGTTTCTGCAGAGATTGCGACCTCGATTGAACTTTTCAGAGGTCAACCGAGGTCACTGACCTCCAATGACATCAGATGACATTGTTTACTTCTGTCCGTTTCCAGGACAATTTGTGACGCTGATTTTGAATCTGGGGTCCATTTTACATAATTATATGTTCTACTAGGGTCATGGGCTTCCAAAGATAGGCGGCCTTGCTGGGCCGAGTTTACCGAAACGGTCCTTTTCCAGCTCAAAGATCAGAGATGGACACTTTCCAGTCCTCTCTAGACCTAGAAAATATTTTCAGGGACAAATTATACGGGCCTTATCTGGATCTGAGATGGGCCATTACCTTGCCTAAGAGCAGACATGGGTCTTTTCCGAAACTAAGATTCTCACTTTCAAAATCTAACATGGACCCTCCCTAGATCTGAGACGGGCCCTTTCTGAGTTAACGATGGGCCCTTTCAAAACCTGAGATGGGGCCATTCTGAGCTTAACACAGACCTATTCAGTATTCACAGCCTAAGATGGGCCCTTCGGACATAAAATGGGACATTTCTGAGCCCAAGATGGGTCCTTCCCGGGCCTGAGAGCTGAGATAGTGTACCTGAGATGATCGATGTCTGAGGCTAAATTAGGTTTTATCAGGCCTGAAATGGGCTCCTTGAGTCTATGATGTGCTCATTTCAGACCCAAAATGGGCCTCTCTGAGCCGCTACGGAGGGTGCTTCAGCCCCAAAAGCACCCCTGGCTGCGCCTCTACGGCCGTGCCCCCCCCCCCCTCTGGATCCGTCCATGTTTGACAATATAATGTCCACGTAGCAAAGAAATGTGACAATTATATCACCATCTTCCGGTCATTGAAATCTAGGACAGGCCATAAATGTGGGCGTGCCTATTTTTGCCCTGACCTACTAAAGCATCGAGCGCAAACCATCTGCAATACCACTGTATCCGAGCTGAAGAAGTGGCGGTTATTAGAACGTAGAACGCTGCGCTATACGTACACAAGCGGCCGACACTGGGCGTCTCTGATTGCTCCCCTGCTGCCAGCCCGGCCTGTCGCTCACGTCACCTCCCCTCCCCTTCCCCTTGGTCCCGGCGCCGCTAATTGACGGATCATCTCGGAAGCGGCAGCGGCGGGCCGTCTCTGCCGGCTCCGCTCGGCGGTGGCGGCGGCGGCCCGTCTCTGCCAGCGTCCGCTCGGCGGCGGCGGCCCGTCTCTGCCAGCGCCGCCCGGCGACGGCGGTCCGTCCGCTCGGCGGCGGCGGCCAGTCTCTGCCAGCGCCGCTCGGTGGCGGTGGCCCGTCTCTGCCAGCGCCTCTCGGCGGCGGCGGGCCGTCTCTGCCAGCGCCGCTCGGTGACGGCGGGCCGTCTCTGCCAGCGCCGCTCGGTGGCGGCGGCCCGTCTCTGCCAGCGCCGCTCGGTGGCGGCGGCCCGTCTCTGCCAGCGCCGCTCGGCGGCGGCGGGCCGTCTCTGCCAGCGTCCGCTCGGTGGCGGCGGCCCGTCTCTGCCAGCGCCTCTCGGTGGCGGCGGCCCGTCTCTGCCAGCGCCGCTCGGTGGCGGCGGCCCGTCTCTGCCAGCGCCGCTCGGCGGCGGCGGCCCGTCTCTGCCAACGCCTCTCGGCCTCTCGCCGCACCTCTCCGCCGCCGCGGCGGCCACCCCGGGGCCACGCTGTCTGAACAGGCTGCAACGATCCGCGCCAGTCAGCTGGCAGATAATCAATGCCGGGCGGCCGGGCCGGTCCAGCCGTCCAGATACCGCCACACGCCAGCTCCTCCCACCGCCACTGACACCGAGCGACCCACAGACGGCTGGAGACCGGCCGATTGATAGATAAAGGGAAGGGTGGACGGGCGGACGGCCGTACGGACGGATAGATTGATGGATACATGGATGGCCGGATGGATGGGCGAACGGAAGACCGGACGGCCGGACGGATATATTTGTGGATAAATATACGGAAGGACGGTCGTACGGACGGGATAAATGGCCGAACGACCGGATAGATTGACGGATATATGAACGGATGGACGGTTAGATGGACGGATGCGAACGGACCATCAAAAGAGACGCCGTCTGATAGACCTAGTATTGGACAAGGACAGAAGGATGTATGGTATTGCGGCGTCTTATTGGTGGCATAAGACATTGCGGCGTATGATGGGTAGCATTGAACAGAACCAGACCAAGGTTACTGGGTCGCATTGATTGAAATAGTAGGCGCCTTGATTGTGCCACCGGTGTATTGGACAGAACCAGACCAAGGTTACTGGGTCGTATTGGTTGAAATAGTAGGCGCCTTTTTTGTGCCACCGGTACTGGACAGAACCAGACCAAGGTTACTGGGTCGTATTGGTTGAAATAGTAGGCGCCTTTTTTGTGCCACCGGTAGAGCGAACACTCTGAATATTCCCTCCGGCTGTCCGGCGGACGGTAATCATATTGTCCGCAAACTATGGTAAACCACGGAAACGTCGTTATGTCTTCCAGACTGTAATCTAATCGCTGTCACCACATCAAATGCCCATAGGGCATCGATGTTCAATGCACGCCTCAAGAAGCCATACCGGAGAAGAAAAAAAGGTGCTGCTAAAATACACCTCACTGTAGGTATGTGCCTATTTCCTTCCTGCTACGCACGATCTTCCTCTATACTAAGATGTATAATTTAATGTTCGGTATTCACCGTCATATAATAGGCAGGGACGCTTGAGCTCCAGAAGAGATGGGAGAGATTCCAGAGAAAGTGGACTCTCGCTGAGCCGATCCAATAGACCAGTCTAGGGCTGGCGGGGCTGGCGAAGCGGCCTCCTGCACCAGACAAATGTCACTGGCCTCCTCAGTTCGCTGACTCACTCAGTGTTACCGACTATTCTCCTCCCTCACTGCCTCGTTCTCAGCAGTTTATCTCACAACACACATTTCCTCCTCTCCCCACTTGGAGCAGCTTCCCACCATCCAATCCGTGCTTGGCCGCATGACTCCCCTTTTGTCCAAGCCGTGTTTGACTTTGTGACTCCCCTGTGTCAATTGTCAAAGCTGTGCTTGGCTGTATGACTCCTCTTTTATTCAAGCTGTGTTTTGGTGTATGACTCCCCTGTATCGAAGCTGCTAGTCCACCATGGAGGAGGTGTCCCCTGACTGACTGACTGTTCTCGCTTCCTCTCCCCGGCAGTGGCTGACGGCGGTCCGCCATGGAGAAGACGAGCGGCAGTCAGACGATCCGTATCCCGGGCGAGGCGGCGCCCCGCAGCGCGTTCCGCCTGTGGGTGCGGGAGAACCTGCTGCTGGTGCTGACCGTGTTGGGTGTGTTCTGCGGCACCGTGGTCGGCCTGCTGGCCCGCCAGACACAGTACTCGGACGATGTGGTGCTGCTGGTCGGCTTCCCCGGCGAGCTGCTGCTGCGCAGTCTCAAGATGCTCATCCTGCCGCTTATCATCTCATCACTGATATCAGGTCAGTGCCATTTATCATCTCATCACTGGTATCAGGTCAGTGCCTCTCAGCCACTCAGAAATGGCCGCCCGCTCACCGCCGATACTGCGATGTAACGATGGAGTATGAAGGAAGAGAGGTGGGATGCGCGACAGAGTGACAGCACCAATACGCAATATACGCTATCAATATTATCGTGCAAAATTGTAATGATATTGTAAAATCTTACTTTGTATTAACCCTTTTCCCTGCGGGGGGGGGGCAGATTCTGCCACTCCGACGTGTTTTTTTCGCTTTACGTTTGTAAGTTGTTAGGCCTAGCGTTTTGAAACTTTGCGACTTTTCCTAATGTTGAATTACGCGTATTGTGTAAATTTCTTGGGAAAATAAGCCCAGCAGTGGTGGTCCCAAGCTCATGTTTTGGGAAGGTTGTTACGAATGCAGTTGTGTGGCGCATACTTTCTTCCAGTGGTGGGCACAGGTAACCAAAAAGCTGCCATTTGCTAACTTTTATCATATTCATTTTGCTTATTTGTTTCTTCTTAAACCCTTAAAACAGATCTAGAGAGTTAAAATTGTTATGTTGTTGCTTAGACATAGAGCTTTCCTAAAAAGTAGGTATAGCATGACAATATTAAATGCTGATCAAGGGGTACACAAATAATTAGTTTAATGAACAAATTAATTATTTAATTATAATAATTTAAAAAACAGAGTCGGAAGGTTATTCTGTCCCTGTCATTCCCTCTTCCTTACCTCATCCTCTCCGCTCTTACACCTGATCATGGCTTGATTAAGGCCAACAATTGTTTGTAAGCAGACTTTAAGTTAGCGAAACTAAATTTAGCGGAAGCTAATTAGTCCACTTATGGTTTCCAAAATTAGCGGAAACGCTAATCCGCGAAACGAAGAGTTAGTTCCGTTAATTAGAGGTTCGTGGGTTAGCTAAACCATGTCAAACACTTATTCCTTCGTAGTTTGCGGTACAATTAATGCGTCATTAACGTTGTCACTGCAATATACATGATAAATACTTGCACTGTGCATATTTTGAGGCAGAGGCGCACTCAGGTGCATAAAATGGGAGGCTACACCCTCCGTCAAATTAGGTTCGGTCCAAATAGGAAGATTATAATAGGCGTTACGCACATGGTGCCCTCACGATGTTTGCATGGATCTACCTATGCGCAATGTAACTTTTTAACAAATCGCAGCAGATAACATCCACATGCAACGTTTACATCGTCCTAAACAATCACGAATATCATATATTTGTTATAAGAACATCAACCATTTTACATCCCCTGAATACGTTTTTTTTTTTTTTTTTTTGGTACTTGTCCTTTTGGTATATTAAAAACCAGTACATTTGGAGCTAAAAAGTCTTGGACATAAAAATTGATCGAATCATATGGCCGCAATGATCTGTACAAAACGTATTGTTTTGCCCCTGGTCCCAAATTTCTTAACAAAAGAATCGGGGTAAAAAATACATATCTAGCCATCACGAATCGAATGGTGTTCGTTTCATTGAAATCAGCCGAGCGGTTCTTGAGATCTCTTGGAGGGGGGGGGGGCAAATCTGAATCCCGCAGGTTAACGTAGTTCTGTTCGTTCGCAGGGAATAAGGTTAAGTTTATGGACGAAACCGTTCTGCTAGTCTAAAATATTGCTCTTAGTTTCACCCGTGGTTTCTTGTGATTTTCTGCTTCTGTCTTTTGCTTTGGGAGTTTAGTTCGACCAGGGCATACTTTTACGTCGTTTTTCGCCTTACACTTTGTTCGTACATGGGCTTTACGACCCTCGCGATGTTCTCACGTCCGTAGGATTTCATATCAAACAGTAAGGACTTAACGATATGCTATACTATCTACGCTTAACGCCACCTTATCACTTGAACTGGCTACATTCATTTAAAACTGGCTTTGGATACGGTAACTGATATTATGAACGATTATCCTTGGCATTCGCTTCACGTTTCCCAAGCACTAGGCCACATAGTCTTGCAGCTTTGGCTTCGAGCAAACATGCATTTAAATACCGAGATTTGGCTTTGGCTTCGAGTGAAAATAAGATGAGTGTTAGATTCGGTTTTGCTCAATTGAGTGTTTCACATTCGAATTCACCGACCTCAACTTCGCGACTCAACGTTTCCTTGGTCACACTCATAGGCATAGGCGTAGGAACAGGGGGGGGGACAACGTCAGGGTGGGTAAAGTGGGGGGTCATGGCCCCTTCACTTTTCGACCTTTTTTGCATTGCTAAAATCTGTTCTTATTCTTGGTGATAAAAGTGTTTGATGGAAAATGTTCGCCGGGACGAGCAGAGCCCAAATTTGCAAAGAAATCTGCTATAGGAGGGCTGGGTTTTCTCAAGACAAGATAAAGTTTCACTGGCCCTCACTTTTCGTGACGTTCCTCCGTCCCTTGTCACAAATGCAAGCTTCGGCTTCGCAATGCAGGGTTTCAGATAAATTGATATTGACTTCGAATTCGCCCTTGTGTCAGCCATGTGATTCAGCCCTTGATTTCGAAACCGGAATCTGAGTTCGAACCGAAAGTATGGGCTATGCAAGTACGTTATAGCTTATGTAGGTGCATTTTATGAAGCTCAGTTCAGAGCGGAAAAGGCGCATTTGACTTGTCGGCTCCTGCCTCCTATCAGACTACTGATCAAAAGCTCTAACAGTGATATTTTATCGACAATGATCAGCGGTGTCAGTCTATGAAAATGATTGGGGGACCCTAATGCTAACTTGATAGATTTTAACCTCATTCTTACCATGCAACCTATAGGCCTAATGTTAAAATTTGAAATCATTGCCCCCCCCCCCCCCTCCCAATAGTATACAAATCAACACCGGTGACAATGATATAGCATCGACGTTATGTCTC